>CM051244.1:17882777-18105512 GCA_027917425.1 Gastrophryne carolinensis
CAAAGATCATTATAAAAACATACACACAACACAAATACCTCTTGAAGCCTTGGGCGCATGGCGGAGCGTGCGGGGGTAGCGTTTTGACCACTGGGTATTTGTGCATGGCAGTAGTGTATTATCCTTTTGCTTTTATCTTGATGTGTGATGTACATGTAATAACACCTCTTGCAAGCCTTTTAAGTCCCTGCTGTTATATATTTTAAAATCTTAGTCCATTCTTGCTATTAGAGCTAGTTGGAGGCATTTCTTTGTAGTTTGCACCTATCACTTGAATGCATATTTGTATTTTTTAAAAAACATTTCCATATTCTTGACACTTTTATTGGCCTGTATATTTATTTTGTGGTTCAGCACTTTAGCCTGGTGGATCACCAGGTTTTGAAGATTTTGCACTTTTTATATTCATTGTCACTTGTATATATGTAAATATTATATTTATCAACTAGGGGGCAGCAGTGGCCAGCTTGCATTTGTGCTTATAGTTGTTGGAATTATATTGATATTTGTATATCTCTGCCTGCACTTGTATCTTCTGATTGTACATTGTTATAGATATAACTATTAGAGATGTTGTATATTTGTATATAGCTTAGGCATATATTTATCAAATAAACCTTTAGGCCCGATGGTCCAATTGTTTTTAATAGTCTTGTGGTATTTGTGTTGTGTGTATGTTTTTATAATGATCTTTGCCACTTAATAAAATAATGTTTAGATAATACAGTGGAGTGCTGTAAGATGGTTCCAGAGGAATAAAATGTTTATGATCTCAATTATTAATGAATTATTATTAAATCACTAATATTACTGAAAAATAGGTAACTTGGATGAATGGAGTCTGTGGATTTTTACCTGGTTATTATGATTCTGATCCAGGGCTGGCTGATGCACATATATATAAATAATATAGGGTTTATTTTGGTGAATTGCCTCAATGTTCATTGTGTATATATATATATATATATATATATATATATATGTGTGTATATATATGTGTATGTGTATATATGTATATATGCACAGTAATGTTATTACTTTTACTTCAACTATTTAACTGAAACCATATGTTTGTACTACATGACTGCTTCTTTGCAATAGAAGGACAGTTGGAGGTGGAGAGATTTAGGAATAACATTTAAGGAGGAGAATGTGGGGGAAGGGGGCACTCTTCTCTTCTCTTGGGGCTCTTTGCTTTGGGTCTCTGAACGGACAACATGTGAGACATGTAAGAGATCGCCACATAGGCAGTATGGTGGGGGTTGGGAGGAAGACAAAAGACTCTAGTTTGAATTAACCCAAGAATGATTGCTGCATTTTCCTATGGACACTGCTTACAATTCTGTACATTGTAACTTCGTATCATATTTACACCATTCATATTATTATTTCCCTGTAATGTAACCAGCTCTATTTTATATTAAATCCATTTATTGATTTTTGGTTTCGGCCAATACCTTGCTTAAATTACTATAGCTGAGATCAGATTCTGGATGGCCCAAAACAGTCTTTGTTAAGGAAAACCAGGAAAAGAAATATCACAAATAATGTTATTTTACAAGTGCCCACTTTATATGGAATTCCTTGTTCTTTTTGTTTTTTGGGGTTCCTAATTGCTATACTCCTGGGATTCGTGGTGCACCCATTGTTCATTTTCTATTGTTGGTGGTGCCCTTACGTTTTTTTTGGTTTTCATATATAAGGTAGACTTGTCCCTTTAACCCAAATGCTTTACAGAAAGAAAAAAAAAAAAAAACAATAAGGAGGGAATGAAAGGTAATGAAAAGGAAAGAAGACTCACCTGAGAACCGGTCAGCACAATGGTTTTTCCCAAATTCTCACACATGAAGGAAAGAGCCGACGCAGTGTAAGCCATGGTGTCTGTCCCGTGCAGAACAACGAAACCATCGTAGTGCTCGTAATGTTTCTACAAAAAGTAAAGGAAGATAAATAAAGTCATAGCTGATCTTCCATTACGCAAAGATGAAAGAGAAAGAATCAATGCAGTGTGAAGGTGATCGGAGACGGCGTATTTCCCGTAGGGCCGAGGAGACGGACAGGGCTGCAGCCTGAGCCCAACGCTCTTCCAACATCTACATCAATGAACTGGCTGCAGCTCTGGAGGTCTCCTCAGCACCAGGCCTCCTCCTGCATGACCGCAGGGTGAAGTCTCTACACCTGGTGGACTTTCAGAGCTAGCCCACCTTTATATCCCCATATAGCAGGCTGCACACAATTTACAAAAATAGATGAAAATGTATTATTAACCAAATGCTGTCAGTACAAAACATATATCACACGACATCACACTTTAAAAAACATATACATAAAAAATCCAAGCGGGGAGGAACTTTTTGGGGCTAATATATGAGACACTCACAATGTGTGTCTAACCAATCATATAATATAATTTCATATACCTCTAAATTTAGAGTGTTAATGGCAACCATATACATAAACGGACGCCCGCATGATGAGACACTACATCAGTGAATCCATATGAAACTAAATTAACTAGTGATCTGTGCTCCTTCATCAAGGCTATAAACAGCCTTAGATACTACTAAAAAATGTGCAAACTAAGCAATAAAGTGCAATAATTCATAAAGTGCCTAAAGTGCTGTGAGTGCTAGTTCTACCAACTAATGGTGCTACTACTCATCTCTGCAAGCATCCGCCCATGTCATGTTGCCAATGATCAATTATAATCAGACTAGATAATATCTACCAATCCATCGCCCCTAGTCCTCCCCACTTACCTCTCACCGACACGCTGCGTGGTTCAAGCCCACTTCTCCTGGGTGCCCTGAAGTTCCTGCTGTACGTCGATGACTTTCTGCTGCTGTCCCCAACAGAGAGAGGCCTCCAAGACAGCCTGGCAGTACTGGAAAAATTCAGCACCACATGGGCACTACCCATCAACTCTAAGAAGACCAAAGTCATGGTGTTCCAGGGGAAGGGTCAGAATAAAGCCTCCATTCCCTACTTTACATTAAATGGGTCGGCACTGGAGAAAAACCAACAGCTACACTTACCTCGGGCTGGAGCTTCTACAATTAGGGAGTTTTAAAGAGGAACACCACATAGGAATTTCACTTTCCCGTGTGTTGTTCCTCTGTGTGGTGGCATCCCGAATTAGGAAGGTGAGTGAAACGGAGCGACCTGGGGGGCACGCACAGCGCTGAATCCTAAGCAACTGAGCGCCGCCACCAGAGGAAAGGTCAGAATAAAGCCTTCGTTCCCTCCTCCACATTAAATGGGTCTGCATTGGAGAAAAACCAACAGCTACACTTACCTGGAGCTTCACCAATCAGGGAGCTTTAAAGTGGACCAACACCCTCCCCTGATCGGCCCAGGAAAAGATTCCCGGACCGATCAGCTCCCTGACTGCCGGGCACCCCGATCACCCCGATCACGCGCGTCCCTCTAGCAGGGCGCGCACCCGCGCCGGCCGTTTGTGAAGGGCCGGCACAGGCGCACTCCCTGTAATAGGGACGCGCGGGAGGCGGCCCACGCTCAGCTTGTCCGTCGGCGGCGACTGGACCCACGATCGGGGTGCCCCGCGGAAGTGGACCAATACCCAGGTTAGTCAAAATCCTGGGTGTGGGTCCACTTTAAAGAGGAACAATACATAGGAATCTCACTTTCCCGCGCCCGCTTCGGCGAGTACGCCGATTGGATGAGCAGCACGCTCAGCTAATCAGCGCGCTCGCTGTCCCTCAGCTCCCTTCGGCGCCGCTGACGGCTAAGCAACCAAGCGCCGCCGCCAGCCGCATCTCTCGTCCACCTTGCAGCCGTGGCATGCCCACGCCGCCCATTCAGAGGCATGGCTAGAGGTGAGCAGGGATGCGGCTGGAGCACAGTCACAGTAAGGGCTCCAGGAAAATGTGAGTGAGGGGGGGGGGGGGTTCATACAGCGGGGCATCCCAATTTGGGATGGCCCAAGGAGTGGAACTGGGTTCCTCTTAAAGCCAGCAATAGAGGCCCTAAAAGAAAACACCTTTCTTCGCATACCCCCCAGGGGGTACACACCAAAGCTTGAGGGGGTACGCAGAGATGTTCAGGGGTGCACCAGCATGGTGGGTCTGATGTCTGATGTGTTTAGTAGATCATTATTCCTTTTTACCTTAAAGTGTTACAAGGCCTGTGACCTACTTATTTTGGGATCATTTATAAGTGATCCCCTCCTTTGGGGCGCTTGGTTGGAATTTCTTGTTGCTAGGGGCTACTTGGAGTAAAACAGTTGAGAACCACTGCTCTAGGGCACTGTTTCTCAACCTGCGGTACGTGTACCCCAGGGGGGTGCACAACAATGTTTAGGGGAGCTGCAATTGGGGGGGTTATTATGGGTCAGGTATTTTAATTTAACAGTTTAATTCAAAAGTGCTACAATGCCTGTGACCTACTCATTTTGGTGCCATTAATGATTTACCTTTATTCACCTCAGTAGGTCACAGGCCTTGTACGCTTCTAAAGTAAGAAGAAATAATGTATTACTGCTTAAAGTGAACCAAAACTCACCGCGATCTTTCCAGGCCAATTGATTCCCTCCCCCCCGGGCATCCAAAATTGGGATGCCCCGCTGTGTGAAACCCCCCAGGTCGCCCCATACACTTACCTTGTTTCCTGTTCCAACGGCGCATGTGCGAGCCGCATCCCCACTATCCCTCTAGCAGGACGCGTGCCCGCGTCAGGCATTTGTGAATGGCCGAGGGAAGCGGGGGATGCGGCCGCCAGTGCGCTCGGAGCCGCTGGCCTTAGACGAAAGGTTTACACAATGTGACGTCAGCGGCCCTGAGCGCACCGATTGGACGACCGTCCGGGCATGCACCGTAGGACTGGGAAGAGGTGAGTTGGCATCGGCGATCGGGGTGCCACCGAAGGAAAGGACTAAAACCCAGTATAGTCAAAATTTGGGGTTTTGATCCACTTTAAAGTCGTTTTTGACTATCCTGAGATTTGCTCCTTGCCCCCAATTTGGGATGCCCGCTATGTGACACCCCCAGATCACCAAGTAAAAACTCACCTTTCAGCGCAAGCTCACGCTCTCGTGCAATCAGGGCCATTTGCGGTGCATATTAATTTTTAGCAAACGGCTCTGCGAACGGGAGCGAAAGCGTCCACATCCCCAGACACGGGCACGCACCTGTCCCCAGCTTATTTGAATGGCTGGGGGGAGCACTTCAGCCCAGAGGTGCTGGGGATGCAGCCGCTCTCACCCCTCACCATTTGGGGAGCTGCTGGAAAATAGCGAGTTCTTCTGGGACCCCGGGGTGGTTCACATAGCCGGCCAGCCTGATTTGGGATGCCCCAGGGTAAGTGGCCAAAAGATTCCAGGGCTGGCCTTTCCATGAGGCCTGCTGAGCTTCATTCTTTTCCCCAGGCATCCCGGATCAGGATGCGTAAAATCCATGCAATCAGATGAAACTCTTACCTCTTCCAAAATCCCACGGAACAGTCAAGCTGGGGGCATCCAAAGCTTCAACACTGAGACTTTAAAGCAGACCAAAACCCACTGAACTTGCGAAATAAACTTGGCCAAAACCCCTGCCGATACTCTATTCTTTAAAGTGGACCAACACCCAGGATTTTGACTATCCTGGGTTTTCAGTGGGGCACCCCGATCGGGGGTGCCCTGCTGTGTGAAACCCCCCCCCCCCCCGATCGCCCGGAAAACTCACCTCACCCCGCTCCCATGTGACCGCTGGAGCCAATCACCGGGGACGGACAACGAGAGGCAGCGACGGACAAGCAAAGCGCGTCTGCCGCCGCCTCCCGTGCGCCCCCCTTAAAGGGAGCGCGCATTCACAAATGGCCAGCGCGGGAGCGCGCCCTGCTAGAGGGACGCACGGGAGGCGGACGCGCATGCGCCGCTGGAACGGGGAAAAGGCAGGCTTCTGTGGGCTTCCTGGGGGGTTTCCCGATTCCGGATGCCCCGCGGGGAGGGATCTGATCGGCCCGGGAATCTTATAGATTTCCGGGCCGACCCCCCCGGGTGTTGGTCCACTTTTCGCTTTTCGAAATACCCTGTAACACTTTATTTTTTTGCTGTCCCTCTCTGTAAGATGTCAGGTGATCAGTCTAGAAATGACGTCATTGCACACATAACAGTGGCAATGAATGGAGGAGGTGGAGCTTCACAGCTAAAACAGGCGCCATTATCTGGGATCAGAGTGAAGCTAGAGCAGTGAGAATTGGGAAAAGGCTCTCTTCATAGGGAGAGCAATTCAGGGGATGCTAGTTAAAAATGTGGGTTTTGGTCCGCTTTAACCTGGTAAGCAGGGATGTCGTCTGGTGCATGGGGTAGCTGCGACAGATTAGATTCTCATATGATCACGGGTTCCCTCGCTATGGGATGCCCCAGAAACAGGGAGTGGCAAGCTCTGGAGTCTTATGGATTTTGGTCCTCTTTACCATTGGAAACACAAACCGCATCATCAGCTCGGATGGTACCTGAATGTCGGTGGCGATCTTGGCCCAGTCATAGGTGGTCATGTTACAGGAGTCCAGGAGGGGAGAATATTCCAGAATGGTGTACACAATCCTCTTGTTCTGCTTAGACACCCTGAGGAAGAGAAGAGACAAAGATCCGTGAAGATTATTTGGCGGAGTACAGAGAAACTCAGTAACATCACTTCCTGTTCATGGCGGACAGCGCTCGACAGCAGCAGCTTCTGAGGGTCACCTGATTATCACCCAACCCTGCTGTAACACAGCAAAGCCTGCATAGTCTCATCAGTCTGGTCCTGGATAAAAGGTCCGCCCCCGCTTGGCCTAGTGCATCCCCCACCGCTGAAGATGGACAGACTGTACAGCCGTTTCAGTTAAGCATTAAAGCGAGGCCTACGTGTCCGTCTCACGGCCCACTTCTCGTGATACAAAGTGCTGCATTTAATCCAGACCCTCACCCTGAATAAGAGCCTATCTTGTATGCCCCCCCCGTACATACAGATTGCCCACATTAATCCGGACCTTCACCCTGAATAAGAGCCTATCTTGTATTTTCCCCCCCCTGTACATACAGATTGCCCACATTAATCTGGACCCTCACCCTGAATAAGAGCCTATCTTGTATGTCCCCCCCCCGTACATACAGATTGCCCACATTAATCCGGACCCTCAACCTGAATAAGAGCCTATCTTATTTGTTTCCCACATCCTGTACAGATTGCCCACATTAATCCGGACCCTCACCCTGAATAAGAGCCTATCTTGTATGTTTCCCCCCTGTACATACAGATTGCCCACATTAATCCAGACCTTCACCCTGAATAAGAGCCTATCTTGTATGTTTCCCCCACCCTGTACATACAGATTTCTCACATTAATCCAGACCTTCACCCTGAATAAGAGCCTATCTTGTATGTTTCCCCCCTGTACATACAGATTGCCCACATTAATCCGGACCCTCACCCCGAATAAGAGCCTATCTTATTTGTTTCCCACACCCTGTACATACAGATTGCCCACATTAATCTAGACCCTCACCCTGAATAAGAGCCTATTTTGAATGTTTCCCCCCTGTACATACAGATTGCCCACATTAATCCGGACCCTCACCCTGAATAAGAACCTCTTATATGTCATGAGTAAGGACTGCTTGTCCGAAACGCGTTGACACCGGAACTTACCTCCTTAATGCTTTTTATATCACCTTTATTTGATGCGGATGGACTTTGTAACACGTTGGAATAAATATTGGATTTTTTATATGGCACATACTGGCTGGCTGCGCTATATTGGACACGAGGTGAGCGCTCATAGCCGAGCCGGCATTGTGCTTTATCCTCGCTGGGATTATTACATAGTTCAGGTAGAGCCGACTACGACTTTAATTACTGATCTTGTATGTTCCCCACACCCTGTACATACAGATTGCTCACATTACAGATCATCCTACCTGCACCTAGTGCATTTTCTCAGCTTTTAAACATCCAAGGGCAGTCTTAAACTGCCTGCAGACAGGAAGGGTCTTCTTACTATGCCGCTCTGCATTCTGGGATTGCTGTCCTTTTCCTGACCCCAGCTCTGCTCTGTCTGAGCAAAGCACAGCTATAACCCCGCCCCTTGCACTTGCCCCCTCTCCTCTCCTCAGTATGTGATACTTCTGAGGCAAGATGGAGGCGCCCGTCTGATGATGCAGAGCTTTAGACCAGTAGCCTATAAGCCGATGAGAACAATGCACGGTATTGCTTCTGAGAAAGAAAGTCACTTGCCCCAGTGGGCAACCAGCCTACAAGATTGATTTCAGGGATACAAAGACCACTCCTGTAAGACACCTTGGTGTGGGGGGAGGGGGGGAGTTGTATTTATTTATTTGCATCCGCAGGCACAGGACACACAGCTATGTATGCCTACCTCCCAATTGTCCCTGAGTTGGAGGGACTGTCCCTCTTTTGAGCCCGTCCCCCCGCTGTTCTCATTTTTCCCAATAATGGCCGCACCAACCAAATGCAATTTAAGTGTGCAACTCTTGAGTATGTTTATATGTAGTGAGGGGACCCTGGATCTATCCCCTCAGATAACCACCATACAAAGGCCGCACTCAAAAAAGGTAAAAGAATAAACATCTATTTTATTTATAAGTACATCCACAATTTAAGAAAAATAATTATCTCAACACATACAACAACACATTACACAATTAAAAACCACAATTAAAGAAAATTTAGACAAGCTAACTGGGCAGCACTCGCCTAAAAGCCACTAATGCTAGTTATATTGAGGATATTCATGTGCTCACTCAACCCAGCACCAAAGTATTTGGAACCAAACAAAGAAATGGGGGAACCCACCCTCCCCTACAGGGGTACCCCGGTTGGTCTGTATATGCACATTTATAATTTCTTTGCGCTATTTTGTGGCAATATGTATAACTGTATTTTTCTCTTGCACACCCCGGTTAGTCCTCCTGTTATAGGATTACTCTTAGTGATTTTTTTGATGTCTTATATTGTGTTATAAGTTTTGTATGAAGCACCATTGCACATTTGATTGCAGATTTGCACACATTGATTCAGGTGATTAGATTTTAGGTATTGTGATTAGAACTGGATTTTTGGGTAGTATGATGATTCTTACAGACCCCCGGCGCCCCCTGGTGTTTTTATATATTTATGTCATGTTTGTGGTTTATCTGTATTCATGTTAGTATGTCCTTTTATGTAACCATTTAGATTAATAAACTCTTTATAGCCTTTTTACATTTTTGTGGTGCTGCTCAATAGTTACCCGGCATCTTTTTTTGGGGAGGGTGGGTTCCCCCATTTCTTTGTTTGGTTCCAATTAAAAAACACATACACAAACACAGGGGATCCACCATATACGGAGACTATACTAATAGTGGTAATACAGGGTGGCGTATGATTGTCTGAATAAATAAGTCTGATTGGATAATACATATGTATGCCAACAATGAATGAAAAAGGTTATAAAAAGTGCTATGACTATATAAATATATAATTAAAGTGCATAATGCGTAATGTGCACGTTATGTGCAATTGAGCTAACAAATATGTGCCCTAATAAAGTGCATCCAAAAAGAAACAAAGATAATGATACAAAAAAACAACAAGCAAAAAACCATGTGCCTTAAACAAAGCAGATCACAATGGATAGTCAATTAAAGTGCTGAAGTGCAGTGCAGCACACACATGATAGTTAACCAGCCAGTAAAGATATAAAGAGATGTCTATAGCGCCACCAAGCTGAAACAATCAATGATATAAGTAACGAAAATGAAAGTTTACATCACCTTGTCCCCCGGGGCAGTAGCCGCCACCGACGCGTTGCGTGTCGTATAGACACTTCGCCAGGGTGTATGAGATATGAGTATGAGTATGACTTGAGTATGACAGCATACAATGCCAACCAAGGGGGGAGCCCCCACAGAGCCCCCAAATACTCAAGATAAAAGTTGCACCACTATTATGTAAATATAAATATAATTCTTTACTGATTGATACACAAAAGACTATTTAAAACGTTTAAAATACATACAAAAAGACAAAGCCATAACACTAGAGGGCGCTGCTGGCTCCTAATAACACTATTTGTCAAAAAAATACTATCATTCCCATATATTGCATACCCCGACTCCCAGGCAGCAGCGGCATCTAAAAGTTAAGTAGGTGCGGGGGCCCCAAGGTGAGGGAGTGGCGTAGGGCGGGCCTCTGCAGAGTCAGGCACTTTTGGGCTCATTCGGGTTGGGCTAAGACAGATGACCTAACACAGGAAAGAGCCATTCAGAAATGGTCTGCTTGGGAATGCACACAACTAGCACACTTTCTGCAGTCCTTACAGGGGTTCTCAGGGGGCATGCGTCATCTGACCCAGTTTGAGGAGCTCTGTTCCAGTTCTAACAAACGAGAGACATGTGCTGTCCTCCCTTTATAAATTGTTGATTGCCCCGATGGAGCTCCACTTTATTAAACATTGGGAGGAAAGTTTAGAGGTCTCGTTTGCACCGGAGGAGACTCCTTGCGGCGCTGCACAAGACCTCCATTTGCACACGGACCCAAGAACGCAATTACTCCTTACCGGCTGGTATAGGGTCCCAGCGGTCCTACACAGTCCTACACAGGTGGTTTCCGGGGGAGTCAGAGGTTTGCTGGAGGTGCGGTGCTGAGAAGGGTTATCTTCTCCACATTTTCTGGTCCTGCCCTGAGCTACGGCCCTTCTGGGATTCAGTGAGGAGAGCGATAGGGGATGTTACGGGGGAAGACAATACGTGCAGATCCTGGAATCTGTCTGCTGCACCTAGGGAAGTCCCCCTTGAAAGATTACAAAATATCCCTCGTGTGTCACCTTCTAAATGCTGCAAAATCTTGCATTCCTCTGATGTGGAAGAGGACCTCCCCTCCCTCTTTGGCTAGTTGGGTCTTGAAGGTCAATGAAACCATGCGGTTTGAAGATTTAGTTTTGAATCAAGAGGGAGGGTTCCTGAGGTACACAATGACATGGTACAACTGGATGGTCTTCACGGACTCAGAGGAATGTAAAACACTGTTAGAGTGGACCGTCACCCAGGGGTGATCGGCCCGGGAATCTATAAGATTCCCGGGCCGATCACCTCCCTCACCGAGGGACATCCGAGATCGGGATGTCCCGCGGTGAGGGACCCCCCCCCAAAACAACTTACCTCATCGGCGGCGGCGGCGGCCGTGCTGTGTTGTCCGCCGCTGTCACCCGCTTGTCCGTCGGCGGTGATTGGTCAGCGCGGCCACGTGGGAGCGTGGTGAGGTGAGTTTTGGGGGCTTTCTGGGGGGTTTCAAACAGTCAAAATCCTGGGTGTTGGTCCACTTTAATGCAATGCGAGTAACCGCACTAACCCCCCCCCCCTTTCCTCCCTTCACACCCCCCTTTCTTCCCTTACCTTGTCACATCGGTCTGTTTCTCCGTTTTCTCGTTGATCTTACTGTTTCTCTGAGCATTGAATACGAGTCTGACAAAGTGTAATATTGACTTATCTTATTTTATTTTTGATATTCTTTTTGACATCTTATTTGTTATTGCACCTGTGATGTTTGTAAAACTTCGATAAATAAAGAATTAAAAAAATAAATAAATAAATAAAAGTTAAGTAGGGGCCGATTGGGGGGGGGGGGGTAGCCCCTTTTTATTTTAGGTCCGATGTTCCTCTTTTAAGTGGACCAAAACCCACCACAAGCTATATATACAAAAGACAGGAAGGTCCCACTCCTGCCAAGACTCCCACTAAATTATGGCACCACTACTTCTGATGTAATAAAAATTATATGTTTATTAGTAACAAAGTCACATTAACTACACACACTACATACTGATTAAAAAACACTAAAGACAAAATGTGGTCGATAAGGAAGGAAGAAAAACACCACTTGAAGGGGCAGACAGGGAGATGGCAAATACAATTGATAAATGAATTGACATTACATAATTAATACTACCTGGCAGGTCCAATAAATATAAAGTGCTATGATATAAAGTGCTAATTCACAATCACATTAAAAATATATAAACACTATGTTGATAAACATTCAACACCAATCCCAAACAATAAATGCCACCCTAATGGGGCCTGATACCTATGTCTAATAATAAATACACACAAGTGAGGACCAGCCGGGACGAACCAAGAAATGATACCCCCAGTGTTAAGAAAGAGATAACTTACATAACAGTACGACCACCAGCCCACTGCCCCTGCGTCTACGCGTTGCGTGACGTCACTCACGTCACTTCCTCAGGACATGACAACCACACCACAATCTATAAAATTCCCGGGCCGATCGATTCCGTCCAAAATCGGGATGCCCCGTTGTGTGAAACGCCCCAGCGCGCCCATACACTTACCTTGTTTCCCAGTGCAACAGCTCACGCACGAGCAGTGGCTGCATTCCCGCTATCCCTCTAGCAGGGCACATGCCAGGCATTTGTGAATGGCCGGCGCAGGCACACTCCCGGGTAGAGGGGGGTGAGGCCGCCAGCGCGCTCAGAGCCACTGGCCTTAGACGACGTCAGCGGCTCCGAGCGCGCTGATTGGACGAGCATGTGCCATAGGACCGGAAAGAGGTGAGTTGGCATCAGCGATCTGGGGAGTCTCACACAGCTCGCCCCATACACTTACGTTGTCTCCCGATCCCACAGGGCATGCGTGAGCGTGCTCAGAGCCACTGGCCTTAGACAACGTGACATCAGCGGCTCCGAGCGTGCTGATTGGACGAGCATGTGCCATAGGACCAGACCAGGAAGAGGTGAGTTGGTTTTAGCAATCTAGGGGGTTTCACACAGCGGGGCACCCCCGACCGGGGAAAAACCCAGGATAGTCAAAATCCTGGGTTTTGCTCCACTTTAAGTGAAAGATTTTCACTTTCCACTACATGCAGTTCCATTGTTATATATGTATATACTCAAGTAATTCAGCTGGTTCATGTTTTCTTTTGTGTTCTAAAAAACAACACCATCAATTGGAAAACATAAATTACATCTATATGACACGTACATCCAATTTGCATAATAAATTGCAATGTACATTCTACAACTGCATAAAAGAAAAAGAAAAAAAAAAAACGGTTGGGGGTAAGTGATCAAATACGGATGTCAGTCACATGATATATCCGGCCTATCAAATAAACAACCAAAAAGGAAAAACCAACACACAGACTCAGACAAACAGAAGCATCCAATTTGCATAATAATTTGCAATGTACATTCTACAGCTGCATAAAAGAAGAAGGAGAAAAAAAGAAAAGGTTGGGGGGGGGGGGGGGGTAAGTGATCAAATACGGATTTCAGTCACCTGATATATCTGGCCTATCAAATAAATTACCAAAAAGGAAAAACCAACACACAGACTCTCCCAGCTACAGAAAGAAAAGGATCAGAGTTTGTCTTCGAAGTCCACACACACCTTACCCATAGGTGTGGGTTGTTTTTGGTCTACTTTAAAGCTGCTGGCCTTAACTCACTGTGATCCCCCCCCCCCGCCGTAAACACTCACCTTTCCATGGGCGCATGCACGGGATCTCATCTGCCGTGACTACGTCTTTCGGCAAATGGCTTTCAATGTCCCAATCTAAATGGAAATGGGGGATGCGGCCCCTCTCTCTCTTGAATAATGAAGCACAACCAAACCCAGCAAGAAACATAGAAGGGTGATGGCAGAAGGAGACCATATGGTCCATCTAGTCTCTGCTCTTATGTATATACTGTATGTTCTCTGTATCTTATGTGTATACTGTATGTTCTCTTTATCTTATGTGTATACTGTATGTTCTCTTTATCTTATGTGTATACTGTATGTTCTCTGTATCTTATGTGTATACTGTATGTTCTCTGTATCTTATGTGTATACTGTATGTTCTCTGTATCTTATGTGTATACTGTATGTTCTCTGTATCTTATGTGTATACTGTATGTTCTCTGTATCTTATGTGTATACTGTATGTTCTCTGTATCTTATGTATATACTGTATGTTCTCTGTATCTTATGTGTATACTGTATGTTCTCTGTATCTTATGTGTATACTGTATGTTCTCTTTATCTTATGTGTATACTGTATGTTCTCTGTATCTTATGTGTATACTGTATGTTCTCTTTATCCTATGTGTATACTGTATATTCTTTGTATCTTATGTGTATACTGTATGTTCTCTTTATCCTATGTGTATACTGTATGTTATTTGTATCTTATATGTATACTGTATGTTCTCTGTATCCTATGTGTATACTGTATGTTCTCTGTATCCTATGTGTATACTGTATGTTCTCTGTATCTTATGTGTATACTGTATGTTCTCTGTATCTTATGTGTATACTGTATGTTCCCTTTATCTTATGTATATACTGTATGTTCCCTTTATCTTATGTATATACTGTATGTTCTCTGTATCTTATGTGTATACTGTATGTTCTCTGTATCTTATGTGTATACTGTATGTTCTCTGTATCTTATGTGTATACTGTATGTTCTCTGTATCTTATGTGTATACTGTATGTTCTCTGTA
The DNA here is from genome assembly GCA_027917425.1 of Gastrophryne carolinensis. NCBI lineage: Eukaryota > Metazoa > Chordata > Amphibia > Anura > Microhylidae > Gastrophryne > Gastrophryne carolinensis. Next base: position 17,897,265 of record CM051244.1, read on the forward strand.
TCTTATGTGTATACTGTATGGTCTCTTTATCTTATGTGTATACTGTATGGTCTCTTTATCTTATGTATATACTGTATGTTCTCTGTATCTTATGTATATACTGTATGTTCTCTGTATCTTATGTATATACTGTATGTTCTTTGTATCTTATATGTATACTGTATGTTCTCTGTATCCTATGTGTATACTGTATGCTCTCTGTATCCTATGTGTATACTGTATGTTCTCTGTATCTTATGTGTATACTGTATGTTCTCTGTATCTTATGTGTATACTGTATGTTCTCTGTATCTTATGTGTATACTGTATGTTCTCTGTATCTTATGTATATACTGTATGTTCTCTGTATCTTATGTGTATACTGTATGTTCTCTGTATCTTATGTATATACTGTATGTTCTCTGTATCTTATGTATATACTGTATGTTCTCTGTATCTTATGTGTATACTGTATGTTCTCTGTATCTTATGTGTATACTGTATGTTCTCTGTATCTTATGTATATACTGTATGTTCTCTTTATCTTATGTGTATACTGTATGTTCTCTGTATCTTATGTGTATACTGTATGTTCTCTGTATCTTATGTGTATACTGTATGTTCTCTGTATCTTATGTATATACTGTATGTTCTCTTTATCTTATGTGTATACTGTATGTTCTATTTATCTTAGGATAGATGGAGGCTTATCCCAGGCATGTTTAAATTCGCTGACTGTTGATTTTTCAACTACCTCTGCTGGAAGTTTGTTCGCGGCATCTACTACTCTTTCTGTAACATAATATTTTCTAACATTGCTCTTGATCTCCCCCCCCCCGAGCAAGAATGGCCATGGAATCTAAAATATTCCAGAGCCAGGTCGCTGGCCTTCCCCTGGGGCTGCCACTGTGTGGCACCCTCCCGTCGCAGCAAAACTCACCTTTTCCGGCACGTCCCAGTAAATGTCATCAGCCGCATCCCCAAAATCTTTGGGCTGTGCACTCAAATAGGCCGGGGATGAGCGCGTGCCAGCTGCAGGGGATGCGGCTGCTCTTGCTCCTCATATACAGAGCCGGAAGCATTAAAGCGGACCAAAACCCACATTTTTAACTAGCATCCCCTAAATTGCTCCCCCCACGAATAGCAACTTTTGCCCATTTTTACTGGTCCTGATTCACTCTATATGCATTATATGCATTGGGCACAACCTAATACCAAGACGTGAAAGAAATGGGGTTGCTCCCCTAGCCCCAAAGCCACAGAAACAAATGGGCACGACCCCAAATAATGGCGTCTGTTTTAGCTGTAAAACTCCGCCTCCTCCAGTAATCGCCTGCAATCCTACAGTGAAGGACAGCAAAAAAAAAAAAGTTCAAGGGCGATTTGAAAGCAAAAATACTCTCTTCTTGGGGTGTAGAACTAGAAATGGGTATCAGCAGGGGCTTTGGTCAAAAGTATTTTACAAGTTCATTGTGTTTTGGTCCGCTTTAAATATGCACTACAAAAAGCTTTGATTGGAGGAGAGCCTGAAATTGCAGGAAGGGTTGAGGGGTTTCACACAGTGGGGCATCCCAAATCCTGGGTTTGTTCCACTGTAAAAGAAAAATCCTTATAAAACCTTTGCAGCACTTACAACAAGCAAGAAATATACAATCATAGAACTTCTATGGGGCCCCTTTCTGCCACAGGCCTGGTCGCAGCTGCCTCCCCTGCCTCTATGATATGCACGCCCCTGTTTCTTTCCGGACACCCAACTATTAGTTATACCTGGATTGAAACTAGACCGAGTCGTGTATATACAGGTCACATTAAAAAAAAAAAAAAGAAAAGAAAAAAAGTTACATACGGTAGAACCAACGTGGTGTCGGGAAAGTCGACAAAATCGAACAGCTTGGTCTGCTGGGCGTATTGCTCGTCATGAAGAATCGGCAGCTTCTTTAAGGCCTTCGCAAACGAATTTGCCTGCGGTGCCAAAACTACAAAAAAATAAATAAATAATAATACATTTATTATTATTATATTTTATTATAATTTTTTTTATTATTATTATATTATTAGATAATATTATTAATATAAATAAAAATATTTCAGGCATTTATACTTCAACAGATAGGAAGACAATTAAAAAGTCAATGGTACTCCTTACTTTTCTTTCAAGTAAAAAAAACTGCCATTGACTCTCACTGTCTTCCTACCGTGTTTCCCCCGAAAATAGGACAGGTCTTATATTAATTATTGCTCCAAAAATAGGTGCTAGGGCTTATTTTTTTTAGGGGAGGTCTTCTAGCCGGCTGGCAGCTGGCAAGATGGAGGGGGCAGTATAGCAGCTACAGTATGTGCACAGAGCCAGCTGGGCGGGGGGTGCGGACATGTGGCCAGCATGGCAGCAGACTGGGGTAGAGCCAGCAAGATCAGACATTTCACTCCCGAAAGACAAGCTTACTGTGTGTGAATTGATGTGTCCTCACCCTCCTTTACAGCCCACAATGGGTCCTCGCCCTCCTTTACAGCCCACAATGGGTCCTCGCCCTCCTTTACAGCCCACAATGGGTCCTCGCCCTCCTTTACAGCCCACAATGGGTCTTCGCCCTCCTTTACAGCCCACAATGGGTTCTCGCCCTCCTTTGCAGCCCACAATGGGTCCTCGCCCTCCTTTGCAGCCCACATTGGGTCCTCGCCCTCCTTTGCAGCCCACATTGGGTCCTCGCCCTCCTTTGCAGCCCACATTGGGTCCTCGCCCTCCTTTGCAGCCCACATTGGGTCCTCGCCCTCCTTTGCAGCCCACAATGGGTCCTCGCCCTCCTTTACAGCCCACAATGGGTCCTCGCCCTCCTTTACAGTCCACAATGGGTCCTCGCCCTCCTTTACAGCCCACAATGGGTCCTCGCCCTTCTTTGCAGCCCACAATGGGTCCTCGCCCTCCTTTACAGCCCACAATGGGTCCTCGCCCTCCTTTACAGCCCACAATGGGTCTTCGCCCTCCTTTACAGCCCACAATGGGTTCTCGCCCTCCTTTGCAGCCCACAATGGGTCCTCGCCCTCCTTTGCAGCCCACATTGGGTCCTCGCCCTCCTTTGCAGCCCACATTGGGTCCTCGCCCTCCTTTGCAGCCCACATTGGGTCCTCGCCCTCCTTTGCAGCCCACATTGGGTCCTCGCCCTCCTTTACAGCCCACAATGGGTCCTCGCCCTCCTTTACAGCCCACAATGGGTCCTCGCCCTCCTTTACAGCCCACAATGGGTCCTCGCCCTCCTTTACAGCCCACAATGGGTCCTCGCCCTCCTTTACAGCCCACAATGGGTCCTCGCCCTCCTTTACAGCCCACAATGGGTCCTCGCCCTCCTTTACAGCCCACAATGGGTCCTCGCCCTCCTTTACAGCCCACAATGGGTCCTCGCCCTCCTTTGCAGCCCACATTGGGTCCTCGCCCTCCTTTGCAGCCCACATTGGGTCCTCGCCCTCCTTTGCAGCCCACATTGGGTCCTCGCCCTCCTTTGCAGCCCACATTGGGTCCTCGCCCTCCTTTGCAGCCCACATTGGGTCCTCGCCCTCCTTTGCAGCCCACATTGGGTCCTCGGTCTCCTTTACAGCCCACAATGTGCCCTGGCCCTCCTTTACAGCCCACAATGTGCCCTGGCCCTCCTTTACAGCCCACAATGGGTCCCGCCCTCCTTTACAGCCCACAATGGGTCCCGCCCTCCTTTACAGCCCACAATGGGTCCCGCCCTCCTTTACAGCCCACAATGGGTCCCGCCCTCCTTTACAGCCCACAATGGGTCCCGCCCTCCTTTTCAGCCCACAATGGGTCCCGCCCTCCTTTACAGCCCACAATGTGCCCTGGCCCTCCTTTACAGCCCACAATGTGCCCTCGCCCTCCTTTACAGCCCACAATGTGCCCTGGCCCTCCTTTACAGCCCACAATGTGCCCTGGCCCTCCTTTACAGCCCACAATGTGCCCTGGCCCTCCTTTACAGCCCACAATGTGCCCTCGCCCTCCTTTACAGCCCACAATGTGCCCTCGCCCTCCTTTACAGCCCACAATGTGCCCTCGCCCTCCTTTACAGCCCCCAATGTGTCCTCGCCCTCCTTTACAGCCCATAATGTGCCCTCGCCCTCCTTTACAGCCCCCAATGTGCCCTCGCCCTCCTTTACAGCCCCCAATGTGCCCTCGCCCTCCTTTACAGCCCCCAATGTGCCCTCGCCCTCCTTTACAGCCCACAATGTGCCCTCGCCCTCCTTTAAAGCCCACAATGTGCCCTGGCCCTCCTTTACAGCCCACAATGTGCCCTGGCCCTACTTTACAGCCCACAATGGGGCCCCGCCCTCCTTTACAGCCCACAATGGGGCCTCGCCCTCCTTTACAGCCCACAATGGGGCCTCGCCCTCCTTTACAGCCCACAATGGGGCCCCGCCCTCCTTTACAGCCCACAACGTGCCCTGTCCCTCCTTTGCAGCCCACAATGTGCCCGTGCCCTCACCCTCATTTGCAGCCCACAATGTGCCCTGGCCCTCCTTTACAGCCCACAATGTGCCCTGGCCCTCCTTTAAAGCCCACAATGTGCCCTGGCCCTCCTTTACAGCCCACAATGTGCCCTGGCCCTACTTTACAGCCCACAATGGGGCCCCGCCCTCCTTTACAGCCCACAATGGGGCCCCGCCCTCCTTTACAGCCCACAATGGGGCCCCGCCCTCCTTTACAGCCCACAATGGGGCCCCGCCCTCCTTTACAGCCCACAACGTGCCCTGTCCCTCCTTTGCAGCCCACAATGTGCCCGTGCCCTCACCCTCATTTGCAGCCCACAACGTGCCCTGGCCCTCCTCTGCAGCCCACAATGTGCCCTGGCCCTCCTTTACAGCCCACAATGTGCCCTGGCCCTCCTTTACAGCCCACAATGGGCCCTGGCCCTCCTTTACAGCCCACAATGGGCCCTCGCCCTCCATTGCAGCCCACAATGGGCCCTCGCCCTCCATTGCAGCCCACAATGGGCCCTCGCCCTCCTTTGCAGCCCACATTGGGTCCTCGCCCTCCTTTGCAGCCCACATTGGGTCCTCGCCCTCCTTTGCAGCCCACATTGGGTCCTCGCCCTCCTTTGCAGCCCACATTGGGTCCTCGCCCTCCTTTGCAGCCCACATTGGGTCCTCGCCCTCCTTTGCAGCCCACATTGGGTCCTCGCCCTCCTTTGCAGCCCACATTGGGTCCTCGCCCTCCTTTGCAGCCCACATTGGGTCCTCGCCCTCCTTTGCAGCCCACAATGGGTCCTCGCCCTCCTTTGCAGCCCACAATGGGTCCTCGCCCTCCTTTACAGCCCACAATGTGCCCTGGCCCTCCATTACAGCCCACAATGGGCCCTCGCCCTGGGGGATAGGGCTTATATTTCAAGCATTAGCAAAAAATGCTTAAAAATCTTACTAGGGTTTATTTATTTTCAGGGGGAAACAGGGGAGCTGGCGATTCAGCAACATTCTCAGGCTTTTCTTTGTACTATCATAAGAATTTCTCTCAACTTACTGAATCAAGGCCATTATATGTGTTGGTTCGGTCTAAACAAAGGACCTAGACTGTAAGAGGAGTTTTTTTTCCTATGAGGTAATAGTAAGCCTTTGAAAACTGATGAGAGCTTAGGGGCATAACTTCCAGGGTGGGAAAGAGGGACAATTGTTAAATGAAGCCACGCCCCTCATTGAGGGATGAATAGGAGATAGGATGTAACAGTTACAACAATAGAAACACTTTGAATAGGCAAATGAATCATTTATTGCTGCAGATCTGCATGTTACACCTCAAAGAGGGACAATATGTAAATGAAACCACAGCCCCTCATTGATTGATGAAGCCACACACCCCACTGAGGAATAGATGAAGCCACTCCCCCCACCGAGGGATGGTGAAGCCACGCCCCTCATTGGGGGATGGTGAAGCCACGCCCCCTCATTGAGGGGTGGATGGCGCCACGCCCCCTCATTAAGGGGTGGATGGCGCCACGCCCCCTCATTGAGGGGTGGATGGCGCCACGCCCCCCTCATTGAGGGGTGGATGGCGCCACGCCCCCCTCATTGAGGGGTGGATGGCGCCACGCCCCCCTCATTGAGGGGTGGATGGCGCCACGCCCCCCTCATTGAGGGGTGGATGGCGCCACGCCCCCCTCATTGAGGGGTGGATGGCGCCACGCCCCCCTCATTGAGGGGTGGATGGCGCCACGCCCCCCTCATTGAGGGGTGGATGGCGCCACGCCCCCCTCATTGAGGGGTGGATGGCGCCACGCCCCCCTCATTGAGGGGTGGATGGCGCCACGCCCCCCTCATTGAGGGGTGGATGGCGCCACGCCCCCCTCATTGAGGGGTGGATGGCGCCACGCCCCCCTCATTGAGGGGTGGATGGCGCCACGCCCCCCTCATTGAGGGGTGGATGGCGCCACGCCCCCCTCATTGAGGGGTGGATGGCGCCACGCCCCCCTCATTGAGGGGTGGATGGCGCCACGCCCCCCTCATTGAGGGGTGGATGGCGCCACGCCCCCCTCATTGAGGGGTGGATGGCGCCACGCCCCCCTCATTGAGGGGTGGATGGCGCCACGCCCCCCTCATTGAGGGGTGGATGGCGCCACGCCCCCCTCATTGAGGGGTGGATGGCGCCACGCCCCCCTCATTGAGGGGTGGATGGCGCCACGCCCCCCTCATTGAGGGGTGGATGGCGCCACGCCCCCCTCATTGAGGGGTGGATGGCGCCACGCCCCCCTCATTGAGGGGTGGATGGCGCCACGCCCCCCTCATTAAGGGGTGGATGGCGCCACGCCCCCCTCATTAAGGGGTGGATGGCGCCACGCCCCCTCATTAAGGGGTGGATGGCGCCACGCCCCCCTCATTAAGGGGTGGATGGCGCCACGCCCCCTCATTAAGGGGTGGATGGCGCCACGCCCCCTCATTAAGGGGTGGATGGCGCCACGCCCCCTCATTAAGGGGTGGATGGCGCCACGCCCCCTCATTGAGGGGTGGATGGCGCCACGCCCCCTCATTGAGGGGTGGATGGCGCCACGCCCCCTCATTGAGGGGTGGATGGCGCCACGCCCCCTCATTGAGGGGTGGATGGCGCCACGCCCCCTCATTGAGGGGTGGATGGCGCCACGCCCCCTCATTGAGGGGTGGATGGCGCCACGCCCCCTCATTGAGGGGTGGATGGCGCCACGCCCCCTCATTGAGGGGTGGATGGCGCCACGCCCCCTCATTGAGGGGTGGATGGCGCCACGCCCCCTCATTGAGGGGTGGATGGCGCCACGCCCCCTCATTGAGGGGTGGATGGCGCCACGCCCCCTCATTGAGGGGTGGATGGCGCCACGCCCCCTCATTGAGGGGTGGATGGCGCCACGCCCCCCTCATTGAGGGGTGGATGACGCCACGCCCCCCTCATTGAGGGGTGGATGACGCCACGCCCCCCTCATTGAGGGGTGGATGACGCCACGCCCCCCTCATTGAGGGGTGGATGACGCCACGCCCCCCTCATTGAGGGGTGGATGACGCCACGCCCCCCTCATTGAGGGGTGGATGACGCCACGCCCCCCTCATTGAGGGGTGGATGACGCCACGCCCCCCTCATTGAGGGGTGGATGACGCCACGCCCCCCTCATTGAGGGGTGGATGACGCCACGCCCCCCTCATTGAGGGGTGGATGACGCCACGCCCCCCTCATTGAGAGGTGGATGGCGACACGCCCCCTCATTGAGAGGTGGATGGCGCCACGCCCCCTCATTAAGGGGTGGATGGCGCCACGCCCCCTCATTAAGGGGTGGATGGCGCCACGCCCCCTCATTAAGGGGTGGATGGCGCCACGCCCCCTCATTAAGGGGTGGATGGCGCCACGCCCCCCTCATTAAGGGGTGGATGACGCCACGCCCCCTCATTAAGGGGTGGATGACGCCACGCCCCCCTCATTAAGGGGTGGATGACGCCACGCCCCCCTCATTAAGGGGTGGATGACGCCACGCCCCCCTCATTCAGGGGTGGATGACGCCACGCCCCCTCATTCAGGGGTGGATGACGCCACGCCCCCCTCATTCAGGGGTGGATGACGCCACGCCCCCCTCATTGAGAGGTGGATGACGCCACGCCCCCTCATTGAGGGGTGGATGACGCCACGCCCCCTCATTGAGGGGTGGATGACGCCACGCCCCCTCATTGAGGGGTGGATGATGCCACGCCCCCTCATTGAGGGGTGGATGACGCCACGCCCCCTCATTGAGGGGTGGATGACGCCACGCCCCCTCATTGAGGGGTGGATGACGCCACGCCCCCTCATTGAGGGGTGGATGACGCCACGCCCCCTCATTGAGGGGTGGATGACGCCACGCCCCCTCATTGAGGGGTGGATGACGCCACGCCCCCTCATTGAGGGGTGGATGACGCCACGCCCCCTCATTGAGGGGTGGATGACGCCACGCCCCCTCATTGAGGGGTGGATGACGCCACGCCCCCTCATTGAGAGGTGGATGACGCCACGCCCCCTCATTGAGAGGTGGATGACGCCACGCCCCCTCATTGAGGGGTGGATGACGCCACGCCCCCTCATTGAGGGGTGGATGACGCCACGCCCCCTCATTGAGGGGTGGATGACGCCACGCCCCCTCATTGAGGGGTGGATGACGCCACGCCCCCTCATTGAGGGGTGGATGACGCCACGCCCCCCTCATTGAGGGGTGGATGACGCCACGCCCCCCTCATTGAGGGGTGGATGACGCCACGCCCCCTCATTGAGGGGTGGATGACGCCACGCCCCCTCATTGAGGGGTGGATGACGCCACGCCCCCTCATTGAGGGGTGGATGACGCCACGCCCCCTCATTGAGGGGTGGATGACGCCACGCCCCCTCATTGAGGGGTGGATGACGCCACGCCCCCCTCATTGAGGGGTGGATGACGCCACGCCCCCTCATTGAGGGGTGGATGACGCCACGCCCCCTCATTGAGGAATGGATAGGACATAGGATGCAACAGTCACTTTGAATAGGCAAATTAATCATTTATTGCTGCAGATCTGCATGTTACACCTCAAAGAGGGACAAATGAGAACAATGACGGACAGGGGGACATGGACTCCAAAGGGGGACAGTCCCTTTAATTGAGGGACAGCTGCAAGGTATGGCTTAGGGTAAGCCGGCAATGTCACACGTGGCTGCTCCTGAGCAGCTGATAAATGGCCGGATAAAGCCCATTGTTTCTGTGCGGAGCTGCCCATTGTTTCTGTGCGGAGCTGCCCATTGTCTTCTCAGAGCACCTTTGTCCTGCTGTGCCACAACACACATTATAAATACTTAAACCGGACCTTCACCCTGATTTAATGAAAAGCCCAAACTCTTAAAAAACAATTTCTCAGCATCTAAAATTAATATATTTTACATGTTTAGTCACTAATTTATTATACTTTCCCCCACTGGGCTGCAACTCTGTTCGGGAATTTAGGATACGGGCGCCGCCATCTTGACTCAGAAGCATCACACTTACTGAGGAGAGGAGAGTGGGATAAGGTACAGGGGGGCGGGTTATAGCTGTGCTTTGCTCAGACAGAGCAGAGCTGGGGTCAGGGAAAGGTCAGCAGTCCCAGAATGCAGAGCAGCACAGTCACTTCCTGTTTGCAGGCACTTCCTGTTTGCAGGCTGCCTGCAAAAATGGCAGCTTCCATAAGCCGCCATCTTGGATGTTTAAAGGCTTATAAAATGCAGTAGATGCAGGTAGGATGATTTTTAATGTGAGCAATCTGTATGTACAGGGTGTGGGAAACATATAAGATAGACTCTTATTTAGAGTGAAGGTCCGCTTTAAAGATTAACTAAAGCCAGGATTTCCTCTATTCCGGGTTTTGTTCCTCATCCTATGGAGTATCTGAATTTGTGATGTCACCCCCCCCAAAAGAACGACAGGTCCTGCTTACCTCTACTGGGATCCCACAGTTTTCTGCATAGCCCCCCTAGGCGGCTGCTGTTTCTGAACTCTTAAGCCGGACCTTCAGCGTGATTTAATGAAAAGCCCAAACCCTTAAAAACGTTTCCCCAGGATCTGAAATTAATATATTTTAAGTTTTACTCACTTATTACTATTTCCCCCACTGGGCTGCAACTCTGTTCAGGACTATAGGATATGGGCGCCGCCATCTTGACTGAGAAGCATCACATACTGAGGAGAGGAGAGCGTGGCTGCTCGTCCAACCAGCGTGTTCGGAGCTGCTGACGTCACGCCATCTAAGGCTTCGTCTTAGGCCAGCGGCTCTGAACGCGCTGGTGGCCACATCCCCTGCTTCCCTCTAACAGGGAGTGTGCCCGCAACGGCCATTCACAAATGCCTGGCGCGGGCACACGCCCTACTAGAGGGATAGCGGGGACGCGCACGCGCCGTTGGACCGGGGAACAAGGTAAGTGTATGGGGCGACTTGGGGGGGTTATCACACAGCGGGGCATCCCGATTTTGGATGCCTGGGGGGGTAGGGAATCGATTCTATAAGATTCCTGGGCCGATCAAGGTGGGTTTTGGTCCACTTTAAAAGGAGGAACAAGCCCCTCGAGTTTATAAGACGTTTGAGGTATATCTCTATGGGGCATCCCGAATCGTAATGCCACACTGAGGGAAGAAACCTTGGGGGGGGTCGACTCACCTCTTCACAGACCTTGCTGCACCCCCGCTACCCCTCTACCCCTTGGCTAGATGCATGTGGGGATGCGGCCAGTGGCACTGGCTCCAGTCTGAATGGAACTGGTAATTGGCGGAGCGGGCCGCGCATGTGCCACAAGAGCGAATAAAAAAAGGCGAGTTTACGGCAATTGGGGAAGATGCTCCCTAATCGGGATGCCCCCTAAAGTGCAAATCTTGGGTTTTGTTCCACTTGAAAAATATCTCAACTTCATTTATAAAAAAAATAAATAAATAAAAAAAAGATGGAGTACCCCACCTGTAAAAAGCTCCATCTCAGGTACAAGTGTGTTTTTGGGGGGAAATAATAGAACACTTTTTTATGCACTTTGTTACTTTTATGTTTAAGCAAAATAAACCCTAGGAGTGACCGGCCTAGAATCACAGCTTATTAAGACTTTAGACGTCCAAAGCTCAGCGTCCCCGAGCGCGCTGGTTGGACGAGCGGACGTGCATGCGCCGTAGGACCGCGGTGAGGTGAGCTGATGCGGGAGATCTGGGGGGTTTCACATAGCGGGGCACTGCTGGTCCGGCGCTCCAGAACTCACCCGATCGTTTTAAAGTGGACCAACACCCAGGATTTTGACTATCCTGGGTCTTGGTCCACTTCGATCGGGGTGCCCCGCTGTGTGAAACCCCCCCCGATCACCCTAAAAACTCACCTCTCCCCGCTCCCAGCGCCGACGGACAAGCGATTTGACAGCCGCTTGTCCGTGGCTCCTCCGCCGCCGCCTCCCAAGAGGGACGCGCGCGCGCCCGCGCCGGCCATTCACAGACGGCCGGCGCGGGCACGCCTAGAGGGGCGCGAGGGAGGCGGCGGTGGCCACCGAAGCTAAGGTAAGGGGGTTTGGGGGTTTTGGGGGGGGGGCAGGGACGTATTTAACATTAGGCAATTCTAGGCCTGTGCCTAGGGCGGCCAGTTGCATAGGGCGGCCTCTCTGCAGCAATAAAATGTAATTTTACTTGTTATAGCTGCCGCCCGCCCCCTCCCCCAAAGTACAATGGGGCCGATTCATATGCTAATACCTGTGAAACGCTGCCTCCTGCCACATGTACATAGTACAATGGGGTCTATTCATATGTTAATGCGCAAGTAATGTTCCCGCCCACTCGCGCTTCCCTTCCTCAGCACTGTAAAGCAAAACCTATTTACTGTACACATCAATAGTGTGAAGCTCCCGGGCTGCCGCCCCGCCCCTCTCTGCACTGCCTGCCAATAGAGTGGCTCTGCAGGGGCAGCTGGGAATAGACACGTCACTCCCAGCATGCTCGTCATCGAAGTAGCTTGTGCGGAGCGCCATTCAAGGTAACTGGCAGCGGGTAGAAGCTGGGGGAGGCTCAGGAGACAGCAAATGTGCCAAGCTGAGTCCAGATCAAATGTACATAGACCCGTTTTCATGGGGGGGGGGGGGGGGGGGGGGGGGGGCATGCCAGCAATGTTTTAAATGTCATTGTAGTGCACTGATGGAGGAAGTGGGCTGCCAGCCCAACATTTGCCTCCAATACATGTACAGTCATTTTGAACTTATTTTTTGGTTGTTTGATTTCACAGACCCTCTTCTCTCGCTCTCTCTCCATCTATCTAGCTTCACTGTCCGTCTTATCTCTCTCCCTCACTCTGGCCATTTATCTATCTACCTATCTCTCTGCCCATCTATTATCCAACCATCCATCTATCTCTGTCTATCTTTCCCTTATCTATCTATCTATCTATCTATCTATCTATCTATCTATCTATCTATCTATCTATCTATCTCTGCCCATATATCTATCTATCTATCTATCTATCTATCTATCTATCTCTGCCCATATATCTATCTATCTATCCATCTATCCATCTATCCATCTATCTATCTATCCATCTATCCATCTATCTATCTATCTCTGCCCAAATATCTATCTATCTCTGCCCAAATATCTATCTATCTCTGCCCAAATATCTATCTATCTCTGCCCAAATATCTATCTATCTATCTATCTATCTATCTATCTATCTATCTCTGCCCATCTATTATCCAACCATCCATCTATCTCTGTCTATCTTTCCCTCATCTATCTATCTATCTATCTATCTATCTATCTATCTCTGCCCATATATCTATCTATCTATCTATCTCTGCCCATATATCTATCTATCTATCTATCTATCTCTGCCCATATATCTATCTATCTATCTATCTCTGCCCATATATCTATCTATCTATCTATCTCTGCCCATCTATTATCCAACCATCCATCTATCTCTGCCCATCTATTATCCAACCATCCATCTATCTCTGTCTATCTTTCCCTCATCTATCTATCTATCTATCTATCTATCTATCTATCTATCTATCTATCTATCTCTGCCCAAATATCTATCTATCTATCTCTGCCCAAATATCTATCTATTTATCTATCCCTGCCCATATATCTATCTATCTATCTATCTATCTATCTATCTATCTATCTATCTATCTCTGCCCAAATATCTATCTATCTCTGCCCAAATATCTATCTATCTATCTATCTATCTATCTATCTCTGCCCATATATCTATCTGTCTATCTATCTCTCTGCCCATCTATTATCCAACCATCCATCTATCTCTGTCTATCTTTCCATCTATCTATCTATCTATCTATCTATCTATCTATCTATCTATCTATTTATCTTCCGCATAAATTCTAAATACAGCCCTGCTTCCCCAGGGTCATCCCGATTTGGAATATCCTGGGGGGGGGATATCAGAGGCCAGCCCCCACGACACCCATAGACACTCACCTCTTCCCGGTCCAAAGGTGCATGCGCAGGCTCTGGTCCAATGAGAGCCGTCCACTGTAACTGTGTAATTCAGCAGGTGGCTCTCATTAGAACTAATGGGGATCACAACCTGTTGAATTACGCAGTGACGGTGAGCGGCTTTCGTTGAACCAGACCCCTGCATGCACCGTTGAAGCCAGGGAAGGTAAGTGTTTACTGGACTTTCTGGGGGGTTATACACTGTTGGGTATCCTGAACTGGGATGCCCCACTGTGTAAACCCCCCCAGAAGCCCCATTTCACTCACCTTGTCCTAGAGCCCTCACCACATCTCTGCACAGCGGCCACATCCCGGCTCACCTCTACCTGAACCCGCGCTTGGCCTTTCTGAATGGGTGCACCACCCACACGTCCACCGCACATGCAACTGCTGGTAGGTGAGCGGGGGATGCGGCTGGATGCGCACTCTGCTCCCTTTGCCTGCTTAGCCTTCAGTGGTGCCAAAGGGAGCCAAGTGAAAGCGAGCGCGCTGATTGGTTGAGCAGGCCGCTCAGCCTATCAGTCAGTGCGCTGATTCTGACCCCAGTATGGACTGTGGGAGCAACAGGTAGCAGGAAGGTGAGTGAATTGGGCAACCTGGGAGGGTACACACAGTGGGGCATCCCAATTCAAGATGCCCTCACTGAGAGAAACAACACCAAGTGAAACAAGTGAGCAACAAGTGAAAATCTGGTGTGTTGTTTCTCTTTAAAGTGGACCAACACCCAGGATTTTGACTACCCTGGGTTTTGGTCCTTTCCCCCAGGGGACCCCGATCGGGGATGACCCGCTATGTGAAACCTCCCAGATCGCAAGTTACAACTCACCTCACCCCACTCCTACATCGCATGCGCAGCCGCTCATCCAATCAGCGAGCTCAGAGCCGCTGTGCTTTGCACACCAATGAGACGTCTTACCGCAGCAGCTCCGAGCTTGCTGGCGGCTGCATCTCGCGCTTCCCTCTAACAGGGAGCGTGTCTGCTAAAGACAAGCGCGAGATGCGGCCCGCACATGCGCCGTTGGACCGACAATCAGGTAAGTGCAGCGGGCGGCTTGGGGGTTTTCACACAGCGGGCATCCCGATTTTGGATGCCCCGCAGGGAAGGATTGGATCAGCCCGGGAATCGCGGATCACGCTGGGTGTTGGTCCACTTTAATCATGATGTGTGTATGCATGGGGGGGATTGGCAAATTCATCATAGTATGTGGGGGGGGGGGGGGGCACATGACCAAAGAGTGCCTAGGGCACCACGAAACCTAAATACAGCCCTGGGGGGGGGGGGGGGGGGTTTCACCCCGCGGGACATCCCGATCTCGGATGTCCCGCGGGGAGGGATGTGATCGGCCCGGGAATCTTATAGATTCCCGGGCCGATCACCCGAGGGTGATGGTCCACTTTAAATCGGGGCCCCCACGCTATGAAACTGTATTGCTGGCAATTGCTTGCAAGACCACACCCCCGCTATCAGCCAAAGGAGGTGTGGAGGCATCGCGTTGGCTCAGAGCACGCTGGCGGCCGTATCCCCCGCTTCCCTCTAACAGAGAGCGTGCCTGCACCGGCCATTCAGAAAAGCCTGGCACGCGCCCTGCTAGAGGCATTGCAGATGCGGCCGCAGGTCGCTCATGCACCATTGGACTGTGAAGCAAGGTAAGTGAATAGGGTGACCTGGAGGGTTTCTCACAGTGGGGCATCCCGATTTTGGATGCCCCGGGGGGAGGGAATCGATCGGCCCAGGAATCTTATAGATTCCGGGGCCGATCGCGCTGGATTTTGGTCCACTTTAAGACACAATTTTGCCACACAAAAATATACACTTTTTAAAAAATCGAAAGTGGACTTACCCTTTAATGTGGAGCCAAAACCAAGATTTTGACCTCCCCAGGTTTAAGTCAGTCTTCCTGGGGCATCCCAAATAGGAATATCCCTGGAAAAAGTACCTAAACCGTGAATCGTTTGCCCCGCTGTGTGTGAAACCCCCTTCGAAATTTAAAGCAGAACAAAACCTACCAGCGGCTGCCCTGGATTCTAAAAGATTCAAGGTCCGGCTGCTTGCTTTCCCCTGGGACATCCCGGATCGGGATGCCCCGATGCGTGACCCCCCCCCCCCCAGGGCGCCCATTCACACTCACCTTTCCCTGGTCCAACGGCGCATGCGCAGGCTCTCGTCCACTAAGACGCTTGATAAACTGGCGCAATTCGGCAGGTGGCTCTCATAGTTGTCAATGGGGCGCACTTGGTGCCGCATCCCCTGCGTTGTACGCACGTGTCCCAGCCATTCACATAGGGGGATGCAGGCACTGCGTCAGCGCGCTCCCTATTATAGTCAATGAGAGCCATTCACATAGGGGGATGCAGGTGATGCGGCAGCGCACTCCCCATTATAGTCAATGAGAGCCATTCACATAGGGGGATGCAAGTGATGCGGCAGCGTGCTCCCCATTATAGTCAATGAGAGCCATTCACATAGGGGGATGCAGGGGATGCGGCAGCGCGCTCCCCATTATAGTCAATGAGAGCCATTCACATAGGGGATGCAGGTGATGCGGCAGCGCGCTCCCCATTATAGTCAATGAGAGCCATTCACATAGGGGATGCAAGTGATGCGGCAGCGCGCTCCCCATTATAGTCAATGAGAGCCATTCACATAGGGGATGCAGGTGATGCGGCAGCGCGCTCCCCATTATAGTCAATGAGAGCCATTCACATAGGGGGATGCAAGTGATGCGGCAGCGCGCTCCCCATTATAGTCAATGAGAGCCATTCACATAGGGGGATGCAAGTGATGCGGCAGCGCGCTCCCCATTATAGTCAATGAGAGCCATTCACATAGGGGGATGCAGGTGATGCGGCAGCGTGCTCCCCATTATAGTCAATGAGAGCCATTCACATAGGGGGATGCAGGTGATGCGGCAGCGTGCTTCCCATTATAGTCAATGAGAGCCATTCACATAGGGGATGCAGGCACTGCGTCAGCGCGCTCCCTATTATAGTCAATGAGAGCCATTCACATAGGGGGATGCAGGTGATGCGGCAGCGCACTCCCCATTATAGTCAATGAGAGCCATTCACATAGGGGGATGCAAGTGATGCGGCAGCGTGCTGCCCATTATAGTCAATGAGAGCCATTCACATAGGGGGATGCAGGTGATGCGGCAGCGCGCTCCCCATTATAGTCAATGAGAGCCATTCACATAGGGGGATGCAGGTGATGCGGCAGCGCGCTCCCCATTATAGTCAATGAGAGCCATTCACATAGGGGGATGCAGGTGATGCGGCAGCGTGCTTCCCATTATAGTCAATGAGAGCCATTCACATAGGGGATGCAGGCACTGCGTCAGCGCGCTCCCTATTATAGTCAATGAGAGCCATTCACATAGGGGGATGCAGGTGATGCGGCAGCGCACTCCCCATTATAGTCAATGAGAGCCATTCACATAGGGGGATGCAGGTGATGCGGCAGCGTGCTCCCCATTATAGTCAATGAGAGCCATTCACATAGGGGGATGCAGGTGATGCGGCAGCGCACTCCCCATTATAGTCAATGAGAGCCATTCACATAGGGGGATGCAGGTGATGCGGCAGCGTGCTCCCCATTATAGTCAATGAGAGCCATTCACATAGGGGGATGCAGGGGATGCGGCAGCGTGCTCCCCATTATAGTCAATGAGAGCCATTCACATAGGGGGATGCAGGGGATGCGGCAGCGCGCTCCCCATTATAGTCAATGAGAGCCATTCACATAGGGGGATGCAGGTGATGCGGCAGCGCGCTCCCCATTATAGTCAATGAGAGCCATTCACATAGGGGGATGCAGGTGATGCGGCAGCGTGCTTCCCATTATAGTCAATGAGAGCCATTCACATAGGGGATGCAGGCACTGCGTCAGCGCGCTCCCTATTATAGTCAATGAGAGCCATTCACATAGGGGGATGCAGGTGATGCGGCAGCGCACTCCCCATTATAGTCAATGAGAGCCATTCACATAGGGGGATGCAGGTGATGCGGCAGCGTGCTCCCCATTATAGTCAATGAGAGCCATTCACATAGGGGGATGCAGGTGATGCGGCAGCGCACTCCCCATTATAGTCAATGAGAGCCATTCACATAGGGGGATGCAGGTGATGCGGCAGCGTGCTCCCCATTATAGTCAATGAGAGCCATTCACATAGGGGGATGCAGGGGATGCGGCAGCGTGCTCCCCATTATAGTCAATGAGAGCCATTCACATAGGGGGATGCAGGGGATGCGGCAGCGCGCTCCCCATTATAGTCAATGAGAGCCATTCACATAGGGGATGCAGGTGATGCGGCAGCGCGCTCCCCATTATAGTCAATGAGAGCCATTCACATAGGGGATGCAAGTGATGCGGCAGCGCGCTCCCCATTATAGTCAATGAGAGCCATTCACATAGGGGGATGCAAGTGATGCGGCAGCGTGCTCCCCATTATAGTCAATGAGAGCCATTCACATAGGGGGATGCAAGTGATGCGGCAGCGTGCTCCCCATTATAGTCAATGAGAGCCATTCACATAGGGGGATGCAAGTGATGCGGCAGCGTGCTCCCCATTATAGTCAATGAGAGCCATTCACATAGGGGATGCAGGTGATGCGGCAGCGCGCTCCCCATTATAGTCAATGAGAGCCATTCACATAGGGGATGCAAGTGATGCGGCAGCGCGCTCCCCATTATAGTCAATGAGAGCCATTCACATAGGGGATGCAGGTGATGCGGTAGCGCGCTCCCCATTATAGTCAATGAGAGCCATTCACATAGGGGGATGCAAGTGATGCGGCAGCGCGCTCCCCATTATAGTCAATGAGAGCCATTCACATAGGGGGATGCAAGTGATGCGGCAGCGTGCTCCCCATTATAGTTAATGAGAGCCATTCACATAGGGGGATGCAGGTGATGCAGCAGCGCGCTCCCCATTATAGTCAATGAGAGCCATTCACATAGGGGGATGCAGGTGATGCGGCAGCGCGCTCCCCATTATAGTCAATGAGAGCCATTCACATAGGGGGATGCAGGTGATGCGGCAGCGCGCTCCCCATTATAGTCAATGAGAGCCATTCGCTCCCCATTATAGTCAATGAGAGCCATTCACATAGGGGGATGCAGGTGATGCGGCAGCGCGCTCCCCATTATAGTCAATGAGAGCCATTCACATAGGGGATGCAAGTGATGCGGCAGCACGCTCCCTATTATAGTCAATGAGAGCCATTCACATAGGGGATGCAAGTGATGCGGCAGTGCGCTCCCCATTATAGTCAATGAGAGCCATTCACATAGGGGATGCAAGTGATGCGGCAGCGCGCTCCCCATTATAGTCAATGAGAGCCATTCACATAGGGGATGCAGGGGATGCGGCAGCACGCTCCCCATTATAGTTAATGAGAGCCATTCACATAGGGGGATGCAGGTGATGCGGCAGCGCGCTCCCCATTATAGTCAATGAGAGCCATTCACATAGGGGGATGCAGGGGATGCGGCAGCGTGCTTCCCATTATAGTCAATGAGAGCCATTCACATAGGGGGATGCAGGTGATGCGGCAGCGCGCTCCCCATTATAGTCAATGAGAGCCATTCACATAGGGGGATGCAGGTGATGCGGCAGCGCGCTCCCCATTATAGTCAATGAGAGCCATTCACATAGGGGGATGCAGGTGATGCGGCAGCGCGCTCCCCATTATAGTCAATGAGAGCCATTCACATAGGGGATGCAAGTGATGCAGCAGTGCGCTCCCCATTATAGTCAATGAGAGCCATTCACATAGGGGATGCAAGTGATGCGGCAGCACGCTCCCTATTATAGTCAATGAGAGCCATTCACATAGGGGGATGCAGGGGATGCGGCAGCACGCTCCCCATTATAGTTAATGAGAGCCATTCACATAGGGATGCAGGTGATGCGGCAGCGTGCTTCCCATTATAGTCAATGAGAGCCATTCACATAGGGGGATGCAGGTGATGCGGCAGCGTGCTCCCCATTATAGTCAATGAGAGCCATTCACATAGGGGGATGCAGGTGATGAGGCAGCACGCTCCCCATTATAGTCAATGAGAGCCATTCACATAGGGGGATGCAGGTGATGAGGCAGCACGCTCCCCATTATAGTTAATGAGAGCCATTCACATAGGGGATGCAGGTGATGCGGCAGCGTGCTTCCCATTATAGTCAATGAGAGCCATTCACATAGGGGGATGCAGGTGATGCGGCAGCGTGCTTCCCATTATAGTCAATGAGAGCCATTCACATAGGGGGATGCAGGTGATGCGGCAGCGCGCTCCCTATTATAGTCAATGAGAGCCATTCACATAGGGGATGCAGGCACTGCGTCAGCGCGCTCCCCATTATAGTCAATGAGAGCCATTCACATAGGGGGATGCAGGTGATGCGGCAGCGCGCTCCCCATTATAGTCAATGAGAGCCATTCACATAGGGGGATGCAGGTGATGCGGCAGCGCGCTTGCCATTATAGTCAATGAGAGCCATTCACATAGGGGGATGCAGGTGATGCGGCAGCGCGCTCCCCATTATAGTTAATGAGAGCCATTCACATAGGGGGATGCAGGTGATGCGGCAGCGCGCTTGCCATTATAGTCAATGAGAGCCATTCACATAGGGGGATGCAGGTGATGCGGCAGCGCGCTCCCCATTATAGTCAATGAGAGCCATTCACATAGGGGATGCAAGTGATGCGGCAGCGTGCTCCCCATTATAGTCAATGAGAGCCATTCACATAGGGGGATGCAGGTGATGCGGCAGCGTGCTTCCCATTATAGTCAATGAGAGCCATTCACATAGGGGATGTAGGTGATGCGGCAGCGCGCTCCCCATTATAGTCAATGAGAGCCATTCACATAGGGGGATGCAGGTGATGCGGCAGCGCGCTCCCCATTTTAGTCAATGAGAGCCATTCACATAGGGGGATGCAGGTGATGCGGCAGCACGCTCCCCATTATAGTCAATGAGAGCCATTCACATAGGGGGATGCAGGTGATGCAGCAGCGCGCTTCCCATTATAGTCAATGAGAGCCATTCACATAGGGGGATGCAGGTGATGCAGCAGCACGCTCCCTATTATAGTTAATGAGAGCCATTCACATAGGGGGATGCAGGTGATGCGGCAGCGTGCTTCCCATTATAGTCAATGAGAGCCATTCACATAGGGATGCAGGTGATGCGGCAGCGTGCTTCCCATTATAGTCAATGAGAGCCATTCACATAGGGGGATGCAGGTGATGCGGCAGCGCGCTCCCCATTATAGTCAATGAGAGCCATTCACATAGGGGGATGCAGGTGATGCGGCAGCGCGCTTCCCATTATAGTCAATGAGAGCCATTCACATAGGGGGATGCAGGTGATGCGGCAGCGCGCTCCCCATTATAGTCAATGAGAGCCATTCACATAGGGGGATGCAGGTGATGCGGCAGCGCGCTCCCCATTTTAGTCAATGAGAGCCATTCACATAGGGGATGCAGGTGATGCGGCAGCGCGCTCCCCATTATAGTCAATGAGAGCCATTCACATAGGGGGATGCAGGGGATGCGGCAGCGTGCTCCCCATTATAGTCAATGAGAGCCATTCACATAGGGGGATGCAGGTGATGCGGCAGCGCGCTCCCATTATAGTCAATGAGAGCCATTCACATAGGGGGATGCAGGTGATGTGGCAGCGCGCTCCCCATTATAGTCAATGAGAGCCATTCACATAGGGGGATGCAGGTGATGCGGCAGCGCGCTCCCCATTATAGTCAATGAGAGCCATTCACATAGGGGATGCAGGTGATGCGGCAGCGTGCTCCCCATTATAGTTAATGAGAGCCATTCACATAGGGGGATGCAGGTGATGCGGCAGCGCGCTCCCCATTATAGTTAATGAGAGCCATTCACATAGGGGATGCAGGTGATGCGGCAGCGTGCTCCCCATTATAGTTAATGAGAGCCATTCACATAGGGGGATGCAGGTGATGCGGCAGCGCGCTCCCCATTATAGTCAATGAGAGCCATTCACATAGGGGGATGCAGGGGATGCGGCAGCGTGCTCCCCATTATAGTCAATGAGAGCCATTCACATAGGGGGATGCAGGTGATGCGGCAGCGCGCTCCCCATTATAGTCAATGAGAGCCATTCACATAGGGGGATGCAGGGGATGCGGCAGCGTGCTCCCCATTATAGTCAATGAGAGCCATTCACATAGGGGGATGCAGGTGATGCGGCAGCGCGCTCCCATTATAGTCAATGAGAGCCATTCACATAGGGGGATGCAGGTGATGCGGCAGCGCGCTCCCCATTATAGTCAATGAGAGCCATTCACATAGGGGGATGCAGGTGATGCAGCAGCGTGCTCCCCATTATAGTTAATGAGAGCCATTCACATAGGGGATGCAGGTGATGCAGCAGCGCGCTCCCCATTATAGTTAATGAGAGCCATTCACATAGGGGGATGCAGGTGATGCGGCAGCGTGCTCCCCATTATAGTTAATGAGAGCCATTCACATAGGGGATGCAGGTGATGCAGCAGCGCGCTCCCCATTATAGTTAATGAGAGCCATTCACATAGGGGGATGCAGGGGATGCGGCAGCGCGCTCCCCATTATAGTTAATGAGAGCCATTCACATAGGGGGATGCAGGTGATGCAGCAGCGCGCTCCCCATTATAGTTAATGAGAGCCATTCACATAGGGGGATGCAGGTGATGCGGCAGCGCGCTCCCCATTATAGTTAATGAGAGCCATTCACATAGGGGGATGCAGGTGATGCAGCAGCGCGCTCCCCATTATAGTTAATGAGAGCCATTCACATAGGGGGATGCAGGTGATGCGGCAGCACGCTCCCCATTATAGTTAATGAGAGCCATTCACATAGGGGGATGCAGGGGATGCGGCAGCGTGCTTCCCATTATAGTCAATGAGAGCCATTCACATAGGGGGATGCAGGTGATGCAGCAGCGCGCTCCCCATTATAGTTAATGAGAGCCATTCACATAGGGGATGCAGGTGATGCGGCAGCGCGCTCCCCATTATAGTCAATGAGAGCCATTCACATAGGGGGATGCAGGTGATGCAGCAGCGCGCTCCCCATTATAGTCAATGAGAGCCATTCACATAGGGGGATGCAGGTGATGCAGCAGCGTGCTCCCCATTATAGTTAATGAGAGCCATTCACATAGGGGATGCAGGTGATGCAGCAGCACGCTCCCCATTATAGTTAATGAGAGCCATTCACATAGGGGATGCAGGTGATGCGGCAGCGCGCTCCCCATTATAGTCAATGAGAGCCATTCACATAGGGGGATGCAGGTGATGCAGCAGTGCGCTCCCCATTATAGTCAATGAGAGCCATTCACATAGGGGGATGCAAGTGATGCGGCAGCGCGCTCCCCATTATAGTCAATGAGAGCCATTCACATAGGGGGATGCAGGTGATGCAGCAGCGTGCTCCCCATTATAGTTAATGAGAGCCATTCACATAGGGGATGCAGGTGATGCAGCAGCACGCTCCCCATTATAGTTAATGAGAGCCATTCACATAGGGGATGCAGGTGATGCGGCAGCGCGCTCCCCATTATAGTCAATGAGAGCCATTCACATAGGGGATGCAGGTGATGCGGCAGCGCGCTCCCCATTATAGTCAATGAGAGCCATTCACATAGGGGGATGCAGGCACTGCGTCAGCGCGCTCCCTATTATAGTCAATGAGAGCCATTCACATAGGTGGATGCAGGTGATGCGGCAGCGCGCTCCCTATTATAGTTAATGAGAGCCATTCACATAGGGGGATGCAGGTGATGCGGCAGCGCGCTCCCTATTATAGTCAATGAGAGCCATTCACATAGGGGGATGCAAGTGATGCGGCAGCGCGCTCCCCATTATAGTCAATGAGAGCCATTCACATAGGGGGATGCAGGTGATGCAGCAGTGCGCTCCCCATTATAGTCAATGAGAGCCATTCACATAGGGGGATGCAGGTGATGCGGCAGCGCGCTCCCCATTATAGTCAATGAGAGCCATTCACATAGGGGGATGCAGGTGATGCAGCAGTGCGCTCCCCATTATAGTCAATGAGAGCCATTCACATAGGGGGATGCAGGTGATGCGGCAGCGCGCTCCCCATTATAGTCAATGAGAGCCATTCACATAGGGGGATGCAGGTGATGCAGCAGTGCGCTCCCCATTATAGTCAATGAGAGCCATTCACATAGGGGATGCAGGTGATGCGGCAGCGCGCTCCCCATTATAGTCAATGAGAGCCATTCACATAGGGGGATGCAGGCGATGCAGCAGCGCGCTCCCCATTATAGTCAATGAGAGCCATTCACATAGGGGGATGCAGGCGATTCAGCAGCGCGCTCCCCATTATAGTCAATGAGAGCCATTCACATAGGGGGATGCAGGTGATGCAGCAGCGCGCTCCCCATTATAGTCAATGAGAGCCATTCACATAGGGATGCAGGGGATGCGGCAGCGCGCTCCCCATTATAGTTAATGAGAGCCATTCACATAGGGGGATGCAGGTGATGCAGCAGCGCGCTCCCCATTATAGTTAATGAGAGCCATTCACATAGGGGGATGCAGGTGATGCGGCAGCGCGCTCCCCATTATAGTCAATGAGAGCCATTCACATAGGGGGATGCAGGTGATGCGGCAGCGCGCTCCCCATTATAGTTAATGAGAGCCATTCACATAGGGGATGCAGGTGATGCAGCAGCGCGCTCCCCATTATAGTTAATGAGAGCCATTCACATAGGGGGATGCAGGTGATGCGGCAGCACGCTCCCCATTATAGTTAATGAGAGCCATTCACATAGGGGGATGCAGGTGATGCAGCAGTGCGCTCCCCATTATAGTTAATGAGAGCCATTCACATAGGGGGATGCAGGTGATGCGGCAGCGCGCTCCCCATTATAGTCAATGAGAGCCATTCACATAGGGGGATGCAAGTGATGCGGCAGCGCGCTCCCCATTATAGTCAATGAGAGCCATTCACATAGGGGGATGCAGGTGATGCGGCAGCGCGCTCCCCATTATAGTTAATGAGAGCCATTCACATAGGGGGATGCAGGTGATGCAGCAGTGCGCTCCCCATTATAGTTAATGAGAGCCATTCACATAGGGGGATGCAGGTGATGCGGCAGCACGCTCCCCATTATAGTTAATGAGAGCCATTCACATAGGGGGATGCAGGTGATGCGGCAGCGCGCTCCCCATTATAGTTAATGAGAGCCATTCACATAGGGGGATGCAGGTGATGCGGCAGCACGCTCCCCATTATAGTTAATGAGAGCCATTCACATAGGGGGATGCAGGGGATGCGGCAGCGTGCTTCCCATTATAGTCAATGAGAGCCATTCACATAGGGGGATGCAGGTGATGCGGCAGCGCGCTCCCCATTATAGTCAATGAGAGCCATTCACATAGGGGATGCAGGTGATGCAGCAGCGCGCTCCCCATTATAGTTAATGAGAGCCATTCACATAGGGGGATGCAGGGGATGCGGCAGCGCGCTCCCCATTATAGTCAATGAGAGCCATTCACATAGGGGATGCAGGTGATGCAGCAGCGCGCTCCCCATTATAGTCAATGAGAGCCATTCACATAGGGGATGCAGGTGATGCGGCAGCGCGCTCCCCATTATAGTTAATGAGAGCCATTCACATAGGGGGATGCAAGTGATGCGGCAGCGCGCTCCCCATTATAGTCAATGAGAGCCATTCACATAGGGGGATGCAGGTGATGCGGCAGCACGCTCCCCATTATAGTCAATGAGAGCCATTCACATAGGGGGATGCAGGTGATGCGGCAGCGCGCTCCCCATTATAGTCAATGAGAGCCATTCACATAGGGGATGCAGGTGATGCGGCAGCGCGCTCCCCATTATAGTTAATGAGAGCCATTCACATAGGGGGATGCAGGTGATGCGGCAGCGCGCTCCCCATTATAGTTAATGAGAGCCATTCACATAGGGGGGTGCAGGTGATGCAGCAGCACGCTCCCCATTATAGTCAATGAGAGCCATTCACATAGGGGGATGCAGGTGATGCAGCAGCGCGCTCCCCATTATAGTTAATGAGAGCCATTCACATAGGGGATGCAGGTGATGCAGCAGCGCGCTCCCCATTATAGTTAATGAGAGCCATTCACATAGGGGGTGCAGGTGATGCAGCAGCACGCTCCCCATTATAGTCAATGAGAGCCATTCACATAGGGGGATGCAGGTGATGCAGCAGCGCGCTCCCCATTATAGTTAATGAGAGCCATTCACATAGGGGGTGCAGGTGATGCAGCAGCACGCTCCCCATTATAGTCAATGAGAGCCATTCACATAGGGGGATGCAGGTGATGCAGCAGCGCGCTCCCCATTATAGTTAATGAGAGCCATTCACATAGGGGGATGCAGGTGATGCGGCAGCGCACTCCCCATTATAGTCAATGAGAGCCATTCACATAGGGGGATGCAGGGGATGCGGCAGCGCGCTCCCCATTATAGTCAATGAGAGCCATTCACATAGGGGATGCAGGTGATGCAGCAGCACGCTCCCCATTATAGTTAATGAGAGCCATTCACATAGGGGGATGCAGGTGATGCGGCAGCGCGCTCCCCATTATAGTCAATGAGAGCCATTCACATAGGGGGATGCAGGTGATGCAGCAGCGCGCTCCCCATTATAGTTAATGAGAGCCATTCACATAGGGGGATGCAAGTGATGCGGCAGCGCGCTCCCCATTATAGTTAATGAGAGCCATTCACATAGGGGGATGCAGGTGATGCGGCAGCTCGCTCCCCATTATAGTCAATGAGAGCCATTCACATAGGGGGATGCAGGTGATGCGGCAGCTCGCTCCCCATTATAGTCAATGAGAGCCATTCACATAGGGGGATGCAGGTGATGCAGCAGCGCGCTCCCCATTATAGTTAATGAGAGCCATTCACATAGGGGGATGCAGGTGATGCGGCAGCTCGCTCCCCATTATAGTCAATGAGAGCCATTCACATAGGGGGATGCAGGTGATGCGGCAGCTCGCTCCCCATTATAGTCAATGAGAGCCATTCACATAGGGGGATGCAGGTGATGCGGCAGCGCGCTCCCCATTATAGTTAATGAGAGCCATTCACATAGGGGGATGCAGGTGATGCGGCAGCTCGCTCCCCATTATAGTCAATGAGAGCCATTCACATAGGGGGATGCAGGTGATGCGGCAGCTCGCTCCCCATTATAGTCAATGAGAGCCATTCACATAGGGGGATGCAGGTGATGCAGCAGCGCGCTCCCCATTATAGTTAATGAGAGCCATTCACATAGGGGGTGCAGGTGATGCAGCAGCACGCTCCCCATTATAGTCAATGAGAGCCATTCACATAGGGGGATGCAGGTGATGCAGCAGCGCGCTCCCCATTATAGTTAATGAGAGCCATTCACATAGGGGGATGCAGGTGATGCGGCAGCGCACTCCCCATTATAGTCAATGAGAGCCATTCACATAGGGGGATGCAGGGGATGCGGCAGCGCGCTCCCCATTATAGTCAATGAGAGCCATTCACATAGGGGATGCAGGTGATGCAGCAGCACGCTCCCCATTATAGTTAATGAGAGCCATTCACATAGGGGGATGCAGGTGATGCGGCAGCGCGCTCCCCATTATAGTCAATGAGAGCCATTCACATAGGGGGATGCAGGCGATGCAGCAGTGCGCTCCCCATTATAGTCAATGAGAGCCATTCACATAGGGGGATGCAGGTGATGCGGCAGCGCGCTCCCCATTATAGTCAATGAGAGCCATTCACATAAGGGGATGCAGGTGATGCGGCAGCGCGCTCCCTATTATAGTCAATGAGAGCCATTCACATAGGGGGATGCAGGTGATGCAGCAGTGCGCTCCCCATTATAGTCAATGAGAGCCATTCACATAGGGGGATGCAGGTGATGCAGCAGTGCGCTCCCCATTATAGTCAATGAGAGCCATTCACATAGGGGGATGCAAGTGATGCGGCAGCGCGCTCCCTATTATAGTCAATGAGAGCCATTCACATAGGGGGATGCAAGTGATGCGGCAGCGCGCTCCCCATTATAGTTAATGAGAGCCATTCACATAGGGGGATGCAGGTGATGCGGCAGCGCGCTCCCCATTATAGTTAATGAGAGCCATTCACATAGGGGGATGCAGGTGATGCAGCAGCGCGCTCCCCATTATAGTTAATGAGAGCCATTCACATAGGGGGATGCAGGTGATGCGGCAGCGCGCTCCCCATTATAGTCAATGAGAGCCATTCACATAGGGGGATGCAGGTGATGCAGCAGCGCGCTCCCCATTATAGTTAATGAGAGCCATTCACATAGGGGGATGCAGGTGATGCGGCAGCGCGCTCCCCATTATAGTCAATGAGAGCCATTCACATAGGGGGATGCAGGTGATGCAGCAGCGCGCTCCCCATTATAGTCAATGAGAGCCATTCACATAGGGGATGCAGGGGATGCGGCAGCGCGCTCCCCATTATAGTCAATGAGAGCCATTCACATAGGGGGATGCAGGTGATGCAGCAGCGCGCTCCCCATTATAGTCAATGAGAGCCATTCACATAGGGGATGCAGGTGATGCGGCAGCGTGCTCCCCATTATAGTTAATGAGAGCCATTCACATAGGGGGATGCAGGTGATGCAGCAGCACGCTCCCCATTATAGTTAATGAGAGCCATTCACATAGGGGATGCAGGTGATGCGGCAGCGCGCTCCCCATTATAGTCAATGAGAGCCATTCACATAGGGGGATGCAGGTGATGCAGCAGTGCGCTCCCCATTATAGTCAATGAGAGCCATTCACATAGGGGGATGCAGGTGATGCGGCAGCGCGCTCCCCATTATAGTTAATGAGAGCCATTCACATAGGGGGATGCAGGTGATGCGGCAGCGCACTCCCTATTATAGTCAATGAGAGCCATTCACATAGGGGGATGCAAGTGATGCGGCAGCGCGCTCCCCATTATAGTTAATGAGAGCCATTCACATAGGGGGATGCAAGTGATGCGGCAGCGCGCTCCCCATTATAGTTAATGAGAGCCATTCACATAGGGGGATGCAGGTGATGCAGCAGCACGCTCCCTATTATAGTCAATGAGAGCCATTCACATAGGGGGATGCAAGTGATGCGGCAGCGCGCTCCCCATTATAGTTAATGAGAGCCATTCACATAGGGGGATGCAGGTGATGCGGCAGCGCGCTCCCCATTATAGTCAATGAGAGCCATTCACATAGGGGGATGCAGGCGATGCAGCAGCGCGCTCCCCATTATAGTCAATGAGAGCCATTCACATAGGGGGATGCAGGCGATTCAGCAGCGCGCTCCCTATTATAGTCAATGAGAGCCATTCACATAGGGGGATGCAGGTGATGCGGCAGCGCGCTCCCCATTATAGTCAATGAGAGACATTCACATAGGGGGATGCAGGTGATGCGGCAGCGCGCTCCCCATTATAGTCAATGAGAGCCATTCACATAGGGGGATGCAGGTGATGCAGCAGCGCGCTCCCCATTATAGTCAATGAGAGCCATTCACATAGGGGGATGCAGGTGATGCGGCAGCGCGCTCCCCATTATAGTCAATGAGAGCCATTCACATAGGGGGATGCAGGTGATGCAGCAGCGCGCTCCCCATTATAGTCAATGAGAGCCATTCACATAGTACACCCTCCCACACAGCCATGATGTCAGGTGGAGGCGTGATGAGAGGTTGTGGAAACACCGAGACTTCCTGCGACGTGCCGGAATGTAATGTGACCACTAGCGCAGACCTAAACACATAAACAGTGTCACCCAGCCATATAAACACACACTGCAGACACAAGGGTGACGCTGGGTGCACTTTGTATAGGGAGGCGGGACGCCACCCCACAAAACAAACGGCAGCCAAATAGGATCTGTCCGGTTATAGATTGATGGAGAGATGGTCAGCATTCCTGGGCGTTAGGAGGGTGGGGCAGCACTGTCAGCCAATCAGACGCTACGAAAATGCTCCCACCTCAACGCGGAAGATAACCCGTGGCCTTCATCTTATGCCTCCATTGTGTCTATGGGGCACACAGGCTGCAGTGGCTCCTGGGCCCACCTACCTGGGGAAGGGGCCGAGGACAGCCATTTATGAATTAAAAAAATAAATAAATAAAAATAAACTCCCCTCCCTCCACCCCCACAGAAATGACGGCAATAATTCTGTGTCCGTGCAGGGGGTATTAAAGTGGACCAAAACCAGGATTTTGACTAGCCTGAGTGTTAGACCCCAGGGCATCCCCCAGCTGTGTGAAGAAAAAAAAAAAAATATATATATATATTTTATATTATATATATAATTTTTTTTTTTTTTAAATAATAACAATTTGATATATATCAAATTATTATTATTATTATTCAAATTGTTTATATATACCAAAACAAACAAACAATCGATGGGAATATTTGATTGTAACCAATCTGAAATTGATCAAGATCAATCTATACGAGTACATAAAAAGCTAACCTGATTCATTACCTATACAAACCAATCACAAATAAAACTAAATCTAAATCACAGTATCAAAATTAATCACCCATGATCACCAAAACCAATGTATACTAATGTCCTATGATGGGAATCACAGTATAAATCACAGAATAAAGCCAAAATAAACCAAGCAGGTCTCCCCACCGCCCACCACCCCAAGAGCCACGTGTTCCAATTTTTTTCTTAATATAATATGAGAAAATATATATTACATTTTAATCAGTTTTAGTATGTTTAATGATCATATGTAGTGATTCATTTGTATCAAATACAATATTTTTGTATCAGTCTTGAGCTAGGTGTGCCGCCCTATTTTTGCGAGTTTGATTGGAGCCTCTGTAGCTTTGGGAGTGGCACCTTTATAAATGAGAAGGGTTTGGGGCAAAGTCCCCTTCATATTCCTTGCTATGGCCACTGGGCAAACACCTACACAGCGGGGCATCCCAGATCGGGGTGCCCCGGGGGTAAGAACCAAAACCCAGGGTAGTCAAAATCCTGGGTTTAGGTACACTTTCATTTTAAGCAGCCAAACACATCCACTAGTGGACACAGGTTTGGAGCTTTAGGCTCTCAGCAGCACTAGCCTGGATGCTCTAATAAGCATTATCCAGCAGCTACATTTCTGCTGCAATGGGCGCCGGGTATTTGAACAGTGCTGCAGCATGTGCGAGGCATCCGATTGGCCGCCTGAAGATCTGACTCATGGAATTCCTGCTTTATCTTTATTGGCGGTGATTATGGGATAGCGGGACCAGCAAGCGGCCTTATCACTGCTGCCACACATATATGCCATTCCTACCCCCCCCCCCCACCGGATGGAATAAAGGGTTAACAGCAGCCACATGATCTGGTGACCACCACAAGGCAACAGAGTTCACCTACAACAGTGGGGGGGGGGGGGGGGAAAGAGAGGGCGCAGGGTCCTTTTGCCCCCGGCGGAGAGAAAAGGGCGCAGGGTCCTTTTGCCCCCGGCGGAGAGAAAAGGGCGCGGGGTCCTTTTGCCCCCAGCAGGGAGAAAAGGGCGCAGGCTCCTTTTGCCCCCGGCGGAGAGAAAAGGGCGCAGGCTCCTTTTGCCCCCGGCGGAGAGAAAAGGGCGCGGGGTCCTTTTGCCCCCGGCGGAGAGAAAAGGGCGCACAATCAAGGGTTTAACAGCAGCCACAGGATCTGGTGACCATCAAAAAGCAACATCAGAGTTCATCTACAGCAGTGGGTACCCCCCACCCCGGGGGGAAAAGAGGGTGCAGGATCCTTTTGCCCCGGTGGGGAGAGAAGGGCGAAGAATCCTTTTGCCCCGGTGGGGAGAGAAGGACGAAGATTTCTTTTGCCCCGGTGGGGAGAGAAGGGCGAAGGATCCTTTTGCCCCGGTGGGGAGAGAAGGGCGAAGGATCCTTTTGCCCCGGTGGGGAGAGAAGGGCGAAGGATCCTTTTGCCCCGGTGGGGAGAGAAGGGCGAAGGATCCGTTTGCCCCGGTGGAGAGAGAAGGGCGAAGGATCCTTTTGCCCCGGTGGGGAGAGAAGGGCGAAGGATCCTTTCCCCTGTTTTACAGATGTACAAGCAGCGCACGATCAGACTCAGCCAAGTCCGCTGGCCGGCCGCCACATCCACACGCTGACAGTATTTATAAATGCTAATCGAGTGGGAAGGAGCCGGCGTCGCTGCTGTTTACAGAGTGACAGCGGCCACACTCCCCATGAGGCATCAGCACCTCCAGCTGCTCCTATTATATCACCATCCCCACTCCACAGTACAGTGAGGTACAGCAAACCCCGCCCCCTAATTATCATATAATAATCAGGGTAATATAGATCCTGATCTTAAAGCGGTTCTTCACCCTGAATAAGAGCCTATCTTATATGTTTCCTGCCCCCTGTACATACAGATTGCCCACGTTAATCCAGATCTTCACCCTGAATAAGAGCCTATCTTATATGTTTCCCCCACCCTGTACATACAGATTGCTCACATTAATCCGGACCCTCACCCTGAATAAGAGTCTATCTTATATGTTTCCCCCACCCTGTACATACAGATTGCTCACATTAATCCAGACCTTCACCCTGAATAAGAGCCTATCTTATATGTTCCCCCCTGTACATACAGATTGCCCATATTAATCCGGACCTTCACCCTGAATAAGAGCCTATCTTATATGTTTCCCCCCTGTACATACAGATTGCCCACATTAATCCAGACCTTCACCCTGAATAAAAGCCTATCTTATATGTTTCCCACACCCTGTACATACAGATTGCCCACATTAATCCAGACCTCCAACCTGAATAAGAGCCTATCTTATATGTTTCCTGCCCCCTGTACATACAGATTGCCCACGTTAATCCAGATCTTCACCCTGAATAAGAGCCTATCTTATATGTTTCCCCCACCCTGTACATACAGATTGCTCACATTAATCCGGACCCTCACCCTGAATAAGAGTCTATCTTATATGTTTCCCCCACCCTGTACATACAGATTGCTCACATTAATCCAGACCTTCACCCTGAATAAGAGCCTATCTTATATGTTCCCCCCTGTACATACAGATTGCCCATATTAATCCGGACCTTCACCCTGAATAAGAGCCTATCTTATATGTTTCCCCCCTGTACATACAGATTGCCCACATTAATCCAGACCTTCACCCTGAATAAAAGCCTATCTTATATGTTTCCCACACCCTGTACATACAGATTGCCCACATTAATCCAGACCTCCAACCTGAATAAGAGCCTATCTTATATGTTTCCCACACCCTGTACATACAGATTGCCCACATTAATCCAGACCTTCACCCTGAATAAGAGCCTATCTTATATGTTTCCCACACCCTGTACATACAGATTGCTCACATTAATCCAGTCCTTCACCCTGAATAAGAGCCTATCTTATATGTTTCCCACACCCTGTACATACAGATTGCCCACATTAAAAATCATCCTACCTGCATCTACTGCATGTTATGAGCCTTTAAACATCCAAGATGGCAGCTCATGGAACATCAGGCAGCCTGCAAACAGGAAGTGTCTTCTGACTGTGCTGCTCTGCATTCTGGGATTGCTGACTGTTACCTGACCCCAGCTCTGCTCTGTCTGTGCAAAGCACAGCTATAACCCCACCCCCTGTACTTTATCCCACTCTCCTCTCCTCAGTAAGTGTGATGCCTCTGAGTCAAGATGGCGGCGCCCGTATCCTAAAGTCCTGAACAGAGTTGCAGCCCAGCGGGGGAAAGAATAATAAGTGACTAAAAACTTTAGATGCTGGGGAATCGTTTTTTAAGGGTTTGGGCTTTTCAATAAATCATGGTGAAGGTCCGGTTTAAATTGAATACACACTCTACATTGGGGTCCTGCAAGCCCCGCCCCCTTATTATAATGACTACGGGGATATAGATTGTGACCCTACATTTAATACAGGCACTCTACAATGGGGTCCTGCAAGCCCCGCCCCCTTTATTAATAATTAACTGAGTGATATAGATCCTGACCTTGTACTGAATACAGACACACTCTATAATGGGGTACTGCAAGCCCCGCCCCCTTCATTAATAATTAACTGAGTGATATAGATCCTGACCTTGTACTGAATACAGACACACTCTATAATGGGGGTACTGCAAGCCCCGCCCCCTTTATTAATAATTAAATGAGCGATATAGATTCTGACCTTGTACTGAATACACACCCTATAATGGGGTACTGCAAGCCCCGCCCCCTTCATTTATAATTAACTAAGTGATATAGATCCTGACCTAGTACTGAATACAGACACACTCTATAATGGGGTACCGCAAGCCCCGCCCCCTTTATTAATAATTAACTGAGTGATATAGATCCTGACCTAGTACTGAATACAGACACACTCTATAATAGGGTCCTGCAAGTCCCGCCCCCTTTATTAATAATTAAATGAGTGATATAGATTCTGACCTTGTACTGAATACACACTCTATAATGGGGTACTGCAAGCCCCGCCCCCTTCATTAATAATTAACTAAGTGATATAGATCCTGACCTTGTACTGAATACAGACACACTCTATAATTGGGTACCGCAAGCCCCGCCCCTGTACTTATTTTCAACCACCTGGCCCCGCCCCTGTAGTAGAGGTAAACACTCACTTGACCCCGCCCCTTCCATGGAGTGAGCCCCGCCCCCTCCCCGGCATATATAACGGCGGCACAATGGTCGGCCACTCACCGTCGTTGTGGTACATCATGCCGATGGTGCCCCCGGTGTTGATGACCATGACCCGGGCCTCGCTCACCAGGCTGTTCAGACTCTCCAGGGAGGCAGACTGGCTCCGGGACAGTCTCCGCTTTCGGGTCCCCTGAGCCGGAGGCACCCGGGGAGTCCCGGCGGCGGCGGGTGACAGGGCGAGGATGGCCTCCTGCTCCAGCTCCTCCAGGCGGGTGTGTGAGAGCGCCTTGGAGAGCCGCGATACCACCGAGCAGCTCCTGGTAACGCCATCTCTCTCATCCTCCGCCATCTCCGTGACTGAGCTAACCCCGCCCACTACACGGCCAGCACGTGCGGGGGAGGGGCGTGACGTCACCCACACACCCTCCATCACCTGCCCCGCCCCCCTCAGGATAGTGAGGCTATCCACAAGTAACAAAGCGAAAATATGTGAAATTACATTGTAACATGAACACTTTACTACCAGACATGTGAGGACAATTCTGCATAAAAATATTAGTAATACAAAAAGTTTTTCAAAAATGTCATTTTCTTGCCCAAGAATACATTTCAGGATATATGAGATTTTTTTTTAAAGTGGACCAACACCCATGGGTGATCAGCCCGGGAATGGATCGGATCCCTCCCCGAGGGGCATCCGAAATCGGGATGCCCCGCTGTGTGGAACCCCCCAGGACGCCCAGAAACCTTACCTTATCCCCGATCCAACGGCGCATGCGCGGGCCACGGCCGCATCTCGCGCTTCCCTCTAGCAGGGCGGCCGTTTGTGAATGGCCGGCGCGGGCGCGCTCCCTGTTAGAGGGAAGCGCAAGATGCGGCCTCCAGCGCTGAGCCGCTGTGGTTGTCCGTCGCTTCTCCGTACATACCACAGCGGCTCTGAGTGCTCTGATTGGACGAGCGCTCGCACATGCGCCGTAGGAGCGGGGTGGGGTGAGTTTTTTGGGCGTTCTGGGGGGTTTCACACAGCGGGCCGCCCCGCAGAAGTGGTCCAAAACCCAGGATAGTGAAAATCCTGGGTGTTGGTCCACTTTAAGGAAAAAAAAAAATTGGGATCAGGAAAGGGATTCTAAGGATCATCCATAGAAATGTATGGGAGAGCGGCAGGTAGCGACAGGTAAAACTAAAACTGGCACCCAGGCGAAGTGGTGGGAGGACCACGCAGCGCGTCGGTGAGGTAAGTGGGGAGGACAGTGGGCTAAGAGTATTATCTGACAAATTGATGAAATTCATTACGTTGATGTATATAGGAGCACGGTATAGGCTTGGACCTAGGAGTAACTGCAGTGTTGGCACTTTACTATAGTTGCACATTGCTATTTTGCACACTTAAATTAAAGTGGACCAACACCCAGGATTTTCACTATCCTGAGTGTTGGTCCACTTCCGCGGGGCACCCCGATCGTGCCCCGCTGTGTGAAACCCCCCAGAAAGCCCCTAAGATCTTACCTTATCGGCGACGGACAAGCCGGATAAACCGCCGCCGCCTTTCGCGCGTCCCTCTAGCAGGGCGCGCGCCCGCGCCGGCAATTCACAAACGGCCGGCCTGCTAGAGGGACGCGCGGGAGGCGGCTTATCTGTCGCCGATAAGGTACGTTTTTATGGGCTTTCTGGGGGGTTTGACACAGCAGGGCATCCCGATTTCGGATGCCCCGCGGGGAGGGAGCTGATCGGCCCGGGAATCTTATAGATTTCCCGGGCCGATCAGGGGTGGGTGTTGGTCCACTTTAATTTACTAAAGCTATTTTTTCTTTTGGCACAAGTAATGTGTCCACTTTTATAGTTATGAAATAATATATGCTGTCACGATGCACCTACCTGCACCCCGTTCCAGCGCCGCTTCCGCCTCTCATGCCCGGCCGCGAGCGCGGCTGTGAGCGCGCCTCCCTCTGCTGCTTCCTCCTCTGCCGGCGTCTCCGGCAGTTCTCGTGCTCGCGCGCGTGCGCCAATGAGCCCAGGTGGGTGGGGGGTGTTCCCGTGCGGGGACAGGGCCAATGAGTCCTAGGCAGGTAACTGAAACCCTATCAGGTTAGAGTTTCCAGTGTGCACCCATCGCATACGTATTTCCCCCATCCCCAATCATTTCCGTCCCTATAAAGGTTCACCGTGTCAGTTGCTCAGTGCCTGTGATAGCGCCTAGTACCTAGCCTTTCTTGCATGTGTTTCGTGATTAATCTTGTTGCCGACCCTCGCCTGAACTGACTATTCTAGATCTGAACTCCCGTTGCCGACCACCACCTGTACCGACCATCCTTGATCTGAACTCCCATTGCCGACCACCGCCTGTACCGTCCATCCTTGATCTGAACTCCCGTTGCCGACCACCGCCTGTACCGACCATCCTAGATCTGAACTCCCGTTGCCGACCACCGCCTGTACCGACCATCCTTGATCTGAACTCCCGTTGCCGACCACCGCCTGTACCGACCATCCTTGATCTGAACTCCCGTTGCCGACCACCGCCTGCACCGACCATCCTTGATCTGAACTCCCGTTGCCGACCATCCTTGATCTGAACTCCCGTTGCCAACCACCGCCTGTACCGACCATCCTTGATCTGAACTCCCGTTGCCGACCACCACCTGTACCGACCATCCTAGATCTGATATCCTGTTGCCGACCTCTGCTCTGAACCTTGACCACGATTTGCCTTCTCCTTTTGTACCGCTGCCATCTCAGAACGCCCGTTGCCGACCCCTAGCCTGTCTGGACTTTCCTGTTAAAACGCTCCTGCTATTGGGCTCGCTCAATACCGCTCCCAGCCACTGGTTCTCCAGACCTCCAACCAGTAAGCTCCCATCCTTTGAGCCATTGAAGTCCTTGGGGCAACCGATCCCAGGTAGGCGTATACTGCGTCCCGGCAAGCGGGGGCTCCTACAGGTGAAGCTGGCTGCGGAGATTGGGGGTTGAGGGCTTACCTGGAGCGCTGGAGTTACCTGAGCGGATCATTAGAGTACCCAGAGCGTGATATATGCACATGCACGAAGCACTTTATCCTATAAGCGTTTGCCAACATATATAATCATGAACACTTAATTTGGTGCAAAGATGAATATTGATATCTAATTTGGTTAGCTCCTCCCCACTTGGGTTTTAAAGGAGCACTATCGCGAAAAAATGGCCCAATCATAAAAATCCATATAAATATGCTGGATGGCGGGAGGACAGGTCACTGATACACCCGGTAAAGAAATATCGAGAAATATCCAGTCAGGCTTGTTTTTATTATTTTAATGGAAAGAAGAGGACATCTCGGGTGACAGACCCCTCATAGACTAAACCTGTCACCCCTGGATTGTATTCCTACCAGGGAAAGAATAAACCACAAGCTTGGCGGCAGTTTTATTCAGTTCGGGTGTATAAGTGACCCCTCCCCTTTTTAGCTAAAGTGTTTATATGGATTTTTAATATTACACAATTTCACGATAGTGCTCCTTTAATATATGGTTTTATAGTGTTGTGTATGTATAAATGTATGTGTATGTTGATTTGTATAGTGTAATGTAATGTAATGTACAATTCTCTAATAAATTGAATTAATTGGATTTAAAGTGTGCGGCTACTGGTGTGGATATAGGAGTGGGTTAGCCCTGGAATCCCACTGTTTAGTCGTTCAGGTAGTGACAGGTAAGACGTGGCGCTCTGCAAGGCTGAACACCGGCGCTGTACGCTGAGCCTGGGATAATAATGAATCGAACCCTACATGGCGTTATTCTAGTCGCTCACCAGATTCAGCTTTATAAATGTGTAATTGCTGCCGTGTCCGGCGTTCACCTGACGCTACCTGGCGCTTACAAGGCACTACCTGACGCTAGAGCTTCATGAATAAGGCTCTAAGAGGCCGATTCATTAATAGCGCCAGGTAGCGACAGTTGAGCGACTGTAGTGGCATTTTCAGAGCGCCCGCTAGTAGTCGCTGTGCTTGGCCGTTGTTCTGTAGTTGATAGAGACTCAGTCGGTGTGCGGTAATGTTGAATATTGGGTGAGGAGTCGCTGTTTGACAGGTTCCGCGCTGTATGGGAGCGCATGATAGCGAATGGCCATAGCGAACGGCTCCCACCATATTCATTAAAAAATCATGCTTCAAAAATTCTCGCGCTGTGAAATGCTTGTTTAAACCCCAGAGCGCTGGCGGCGATGGGTTAAAAGTAGTTTTTTAACCCCCAAACAACCATATTTTTTGAAGAAAAAAAAAAAAGTTTTTCAAAACATTTTGTAATATGAATACATTAATATCAGACCTGTAATATCAATTCTGCACAAATTATTATTTTTTTTTTTTTTTTTTTAACATTGCAGAAGTGGTCACAGAATTTTTGACATTTAAAAAAAAAAAAAAAAAAAAAAAAAAAAACATTAATAATTAATTATTAATATTTAAAGATTGCTCCATTGAAATGCATTGGAGAGCGCCAGGTAGCGAGAGGTCATACCTGTCGCTGTTCAAGGTCGCTCGCTGGCGCTGTGGGGTGAGGCTGGAATAATGATGAATGAGTCGCTATATGGCGCTATCTCAGTCGCTAAGCAGGATCGGCTTGATAAATGTGTGATTGCGGAGGGGAGCCGGCGTTCTCGTGGCGGTGAGCGTCATTACCGTTCGCTCACCATTCGCTACCTGGCGCTATCCCTTGTTAAATAAGGGCCTTAGTCTATAGGGGGTTTCAATGCTATAATTCTAGGCCTGCTCAATATATAAGTTCATACCGCTCCTGGGCTTTTATCTCCTTATTGGCAACCACATCTTCCATACATGATGCAATATAATTTGATATTATAGCATTGAAACCCCTATAGACTTGATTGAGACTCAGGTTTGGTAATTTCCAACCGTCAGCCTGTGGGTGTGCGATTTTTAATTGTGTCTCGTATGTATTTTTAACTTGTAGGTTCATGAGCAATAAAATGGTCTTTGAGGCCTTAGTTATGCCTATTACCAATGGTAAACTTTTTATAATATTGTTGCCAAAAGATGGCGTAGTCCGGTCAGAAAAAGTGACACGATAATGACTCAGGACTGTACGGGGGGAAGAGAACGTGGCAACTCGGAAAAGAGTTTCCCTGTCCCCTGTACTCAACCTCTTCTTGTAAAGGTCCATTTAAAGTGGACCAACACCCAGGATTTTGACTATCCTGGGTATTGGTCCACTTCCCCGGGGCACCCCCGATCGCTGTGTGAAACCCCCCAGAAAGCCCCCAAAACTCACCTCTCCCCGCTCCCACGTGGCCGCGCCGTCCAATCGGCACCGACGGACAAGCTGATTGACAGCGACGTACAAGCAGCTTGCCCGTCGGCGCCTCCCGCGCGTCACTCTTGACGTGTGCGCGCCCGCGACGGCCATTCAGAGACGGCCGGTGCGGGCGCGCGCACGTCTAGAGGAGCGCGAGTGAGGCGGCGGCGGCGGAAGCAGCGGCTGGAGAGGTAAGGTTTTTCGGGGGTTTTGGGGGGTTTACACCCCGCGGGACATCCCGATCTCGGATGTCCCGCGGTGTGTGAGGTTATCGGCCCGGGAATCTTATAGATTCCCGGGCCGATCACCTCAGGGTGTTGGTCCACTTTAAAGGCATCGGGTGAGAGGTGAAGGTCCGGGAGAGGTTGGCTGTCGCAGGGGGTGGAGATTTAGAAATCAGCACGCTGGGGGAATGACTATGGAGTCTCCAGTCAAAACTAAAAATGGCTGCTTGCCCCCCCCCCCCCCCCACTCCAAAAATCCTATTGGACACAAACACTGCTTTAACCTCACCCACCTTGCATCCTGTGCTGCCGTGTACAGGGGAGACTAGGGACAAATGTTACTGACAATAGATAGAGCTCGGGGGAGAGGGATGAATGGGAGAGAAGCTGTAAGGAAGAGGGATGGATAGACAGGAAGGGCAGGGATGGATGGGGCAGAGCTGAGGGGACAGGGAGGGATGGGGCAGAGCTGAGGAGACAGGAATGGATGGGGCAGAGATGAGGGGACAGGGATGGATGGGGCAGAGCTGAGGGGACAGGGATGGATGGAGCAGAGCTGAGGAGACAGGGATGGATGGGGCAGAACTGAGGGGACAGGGATGGATGGGGCAGAGCTGAGGAGACAGGGATGGATGGGGCAGAGCTGAGGGGACAGGGATGGATGGGGCAGAGATGAGGGGACAGGGATGGATGGGGCAGAGATGAGGGGACAGGGATGGATGGGGCAGAGCTGAGGAGACAGGGATGGATGGGGCAGAGCTGAGGGGACAGGGATGGATGGGGCAGAGCTGAGGGGACAGGGATGGATAGACAGGAAGGGCAGGGATGGATGGGGCAGAGCTGAGGGGACAGGGAGGGATGGGGCAGAGCTGAGGAGACAGGAATGGATGGGGCAGAGATGAGGGGACAGGGATGGATGGGGCAGAGCTGAGGGGACAGGGATGGATGGAGCAGAGCTGAGGAGACAGGGATGGATGGGGCAGAACTGAGGGGACAGGGATGGATGGGGCAGAGCTGAGGAGACAGGGATGGATGGGGCAGAGCTGAGGGGACAGGGATGGATGGGGCAGAGATGAGGGGACAGGGATGGATGGGGCAGAGCTGAGGAGACAGGGATGGTTGGGGCAGAGCTGAGGGGACAGGGATGGATGGGGCAGAGCTGAGGGGACAGGGATGGATGGGGCAGAGATGAGGGGACAGGGATGGATGGGGCAGAGATGAGGGGACAGGGATGGATGGGGCAGAGCTGAGGAGACAGGGATGGATGGGGCAGAGCTGAGGGGACAGGGATGGATGGGGCAGAGCTGAGGGGACAGGGATGGATGGGGCAGAGATGAGGGGACAGGGATGGATGGGGCAGAGATGAGGGGACAGGGATGGATGGGGCAGAGCTGAGGAGACAGGGATGGATGGGGCAGAGCTGAGGGGACAGGGATGGATGGAGCAGAGCTGAGGAGACAGGGATGGATGGGGCAGAACTGAGGAGAAAGGGATGGATGGGGCAGAGCTGGGGGGACAGGGATGGATGGAGCAGAGCTGAGGGGACAGGAATGGATGGGGCAGAGATGAGGGGACAGGGATGGGGCAGAGCTGAGGGGACAGGGATGGATGGGGCAGAGATGAGGGGACAGGGATGGATGGGGCAGAGATGAGGGGACAGGGATGGATGGGGCAGAGATGAGGGGACAGGGATGGATGGGGCAGAACTGAGGGGACAGGGATGGATGGGGCAGAGCTGAGGAGACAGGGATGGATGGAGCAGAGCTGAGGAGACAGGGATGGATGGGGCAGAACTGAGGAGACAGGGATGGATGGAGCAGAGCTGAGGGGACAGGGATGGATGGGGCAGAACTGAGGAGACAGGGATGGATGGAGCAGAGCTGAGGAGACAGGGATGGATGGAGCAGAGCTGAGGGGACAGGGATGGATGGGGCAGAGATGAGGGGACAGGGATGGATGGGGCAGAGATGAGGGGACAGGAATGGATGGGGCAGAGCTGAGGGGACAGGGATGGATGGGGCAGAGCTGAGGGGACAGGGATGGATGGGGCAGAGCTGAGGAGACAGGGATGGATGGGGCAGAGCTGAGGGGACAGGGATGGATGGGGCAGAGCTGAGGGGACAGGGATGGATGGGGCAGAGATGAGGGGACAGGGATGGATGGGGCAGAGATGAGGGGACAGGGATGGATGGGGCAGAGCTGAGGAGACAGGGATGGATGGGGCAGAGCTGAGGGGACAGGGATGGATGGAGCAGAGCTGAGGAGACAGGGATGGATGGGGCAGAACTGAGGAGAAAGGGATGGATGGAGCAGAGCTGAGGGGACAGGAATGGATGGGGCAGAGCTGAGGGGACAGGAATGGATGGGGCAGAGATGAGGGGACAGGAATGGATGGGGCAGAGATGAGGGGACAGGGATGAATGGGGCAGAGCTGAGGGGACAGGAATGGATGGGGCAGAGCTGAGGGGACAGGGATGGATGGGGCAGAGATGAGGGGACAGGGATGGATGGGGCAGAGATGAGGGGACAGGGATGGATGGGGCAGAGATGAGGGGACAGGAATGGATGGGGCAGAGATGAGGAGACAGGGATGGATGGGGCAGAACTGAGGAGAAAGGGATGGATGGGGCAGAGCTGGGGGGACAGGGATGGATGGAGCAGAGCTGAGGGGACAGGAATGGATGGGGCAGAGATGAGGGGACAGGAATGGATGGGGCAGAGATGAGGGGACAGGGATGGATGGGGCAGAGCTGAGGAGACAGGGATGGATGGGGCAGAACTGAGGAGAAAGGGATGGATGGGGCAGAGCTGGGGGGACAGGGATGGATGGGGCAGAGCTGAGGGGACAGGGATGGATGGAGCAGAGCTGAGGGGACAGGAATGGATGGGGCAGAGATGAGGGGACAGGGATGGATGGGGCAGAGCTGAGGGGACAGGGATGGATGGGGCAGAGCTGAGGGGACAGGGATGGATGGAGCAGAGCTGAGGGGACAGGAATGGATGGGGCAGAGATGAGGGGACAGGGATGGATGGGGCAGAGCTGAGGGGACAGGGATGGATGGGGCAGAGCGGAGGGGACAGGGATGGATGGGACAGAGATGAGGGGACAGGGATGGATGGGGCAGAGATGAGGGGACAGGGATGGATGGGACAGAGATGAGGGGACAGGGATGGATGGGGCAGAGCTGAGGGGACAGGGATGGATGGGGCAGAGCTGAGGCTACAGGGATGGATGGGGCAGAGCGGAGGGGACAGGGATGGATGGGGCAGAGATGAGGGGACAGGGATGGATGGGGCAGAGCTGAGGGGACAGGGATGGATGGGGCAGAGCTGAGGCTACAGGGATGGATGGGGCAGAGCGGAGGGGACAGGGATGGATGGGACAGAGATGAGGGGACAGGGATAGATGGGGCAGAGATGAGGGGACAGGGATGGATGGGACAGAGATGAGGGGACAGGGATGGATGGGGCAGAGCTGAGGGGACAGGGATGGATGGGGCAGAGCTGAGGGGACAGGGATTGGATGGGACAGAGCTGAGGAGACAGGGATGGATGGGGCAGAGCTGAGGGGACAGGGATGGATGGGGCAGAGCTGAGGGGACAGGGATGGATGGGGCAGAGCTGAGGCTACAGGGATGGATGGGGCAGAGCTGAGGGGACAGGGATGGATGGGGCAGAGCTGAGGGGACAGGGATGGATGGGGCAGAGCTGAGGGTACAGGGATGGATGGGGCAGAGCTGAGGGCACAGGGATGGATGGGGCAGAGCTGAGGGGACAGGGATGGATGGGGCAGAGATGAGGGGACAGGGATGGATGGGACAGAGCTGAGGAGACAGGGATGGATGGGGCAGAGATGAAGGGACAGGAATGGATGGGACAGAGCTGAGGAGACAGGGATGGATGGGGCAGAGCTGAGGGGACAGAGATGGATGGGGCAGAGATGAGGGGACAGGGATGGATGGGGCAGAGCTGAGGGGACAGGGATGGATGGGGCAGAGATGAGGGGACAGAGATGGATGGGGCAGAGATGAGGGGACAGAGATGGATGGGGCAGAGCTGAGGGGACAGGGATGGATGGGGCAGAGATGGTGGGACAGGGATGGATGGGGCAGAGATGAGGGGACAGGGATGGATGAGGCAGAGCTGATGGGACAGGGATGGATGGGGCAGAGCTGAGGGGACAGGGATGGATGGGGCAGAGCTGAGGGGACAGGGATGGATGGGGCAGAGCTGAGGAGACAGGGATGGATGGGACAGAGATGAGGGGACAGGGATGGATGGGGCAGAGATGAGGGGACAGGGATGGATGGGGCAGAGCTGGGGGGACAGGGATGGATGGGGCAGAGCTGGGGGGACAGGGATGGATGGGGCAGAGATGAGGAGACAGGGATGGATGGGGCAGAGCTGGGGGGACAGGGATGGATGGGGCAGAGCTGAGGGGACAGGGATGGATGGGGCAGAGCTGAGGGGACAGGGATGGATGGAGCAGAACAGAGGGGACAGGGTTGGATGGAGCAGAGCTGAGGAGACAGGGATGGATGGGGCAGAGCTGAGGAGACAGGGATGGATGGGGCAGAGATGAGGGGACAGGGAAGGATGGGGCAGAGATGAGGGGACAGGGATGGATGGGGCAGAGATGAGGGGACAGGGATGGGTGGGGCAGAGCTGAGGAGACAGGGATGGATGGGGCAGAGATGAGGGGACAGGGATGGATGGGGCAGAGATGAGGGGACAGGGATGGATGGGGCAGAGATGAGGGGACAGGGATGGGTGGGGCAGAGCTGAGGAGACAGGGATGGATGGGGCAGAGATGAGGGGACAGGGAAGGATGGGGCAGAGATGAGGGGACAGGGATGGATGGGGCAGAGCTGATGGGACAGGGATGGATGGGGCAGAGCTGAGGAGACAGGGAAGGATGGGGCAGAGATGAGGGGACAGGGATGGATGGGGCAGAGATGAGGGGACAGGGATGGGTGGGGCAGAGCTGAGGAGACAGGGATGGATGGGGCAGAGATGAGGGGACAGGGATGGATGGGGCAGAGATGAGGGGACAGGGATGGATGGGGCAGAGATGAGGGGACAGGGATGGGTGGGGCAGAGCTGAGGAGACAGGGATGGATGGGGCAGAGATGAGGGGACAGGGAAGGATGGGGCAGAGATGAGGGGACAGGGATGGATGGGGCAGAGCTGATGGGACAGGGATGGATGGGGCAGA
Source organism: Gastrophryne carolinensis (assembly GCA_027917425.1). Taxonomy (NCBI): domain Eukaryota; kingdom Metazoa; phylum Chordata; class Amphibia; order Anura; family Microhylidae; genus Gastrophryne; species Gastrophryne carolinensis. The sequence goes on from CM051244.1 coordinate 17,942,086, forward strand.
GCTGAGGAGACAGGGATGGATGGGGCAGAGCTGAGGGGACAGGGATGGATGGAGCAGCGCTGAGGGGACAGGGATGGATGGGGCAGAGCTGAGGAGACAGGGATGGATGGGACAGAGATGAGGGGACAGGGATGGATGGGGCAGAGATGAGGGGACAGGGATGGATGGAGCAGAACAGAGGGGACAGGGTTGGATGGAGCAGAGCTGAGGGGACAGGGATGGATGGGGCAGAGATGAGGGGACAGGGATGGATGGGGCAGAGATGAGGGGACAGGGATGGATGGGGCAGAGATGAGGGGACAGGGATGGATGGGGCAGAGCTGAGGGGACAGGGATGGATGGGGCAGAGATGAGGGGACAGGGATGGATGGGGCAGAGATGAGGGGACAGGGATGGATGGGGCAGAGATGAGGGGACAGGGATGGATGGGGCAAGGATGAGGGGACAGGGAAGGATGGGGCAGAGATGAGGGGACAGGGATGGATGGGGCAGAGCTGAGGGGACAGGGATGGATGGGGCAGAGCTGAGGCTACAGGGATGGATGGGGCAGAGCGGAGGGGACAGGGATGGATGGGGCAGAGATGAGGGGACAGGGATGGATGGGACAGAGATGAGGGGACAGGGATGGATGGGGCAGAGCTGAGGGGACAGGGATGGATGGGGCAGAGCTGAGGCTACAGGGATGGATGGGGCAGAGCGGAGGGGACAGGGATGGATGGGGCAGAGATGAGGGGACAGGGATGGATGGGACAGAGATGAGGGGACAGGGATGGATGGGGCAGAGCTGAGGGGACAGGGATGGATGGGGCAGAGCTGAGGCTACAGGGATGGATGGGGCAGAGCGGAGGGGACAGGGATGGATGGGACAGAGATGAGGGGACAGGGATGGATGGGGCAGAGCTGAGGGGACAGGGATGGATGGGGCAGAGCTGAGGCTACAGGGATGGATGGGGCAGAGCGGAGGGGACAGGGATGGATGGGGCAGTGCTGAGGGGACAGGGATGGATGGGGCAGAGATGAGGGGACAGGGATGGATGGGGCAGAGATGAGGGGACAGGGATGGATGGGGCAGAGCTGAGGGGACAGGGATGGATGGGGCAGAGCTGAGGGGACAGGGATGGATGGGGCAGAGCGGAGGGGACAGGGATGGATGGGGCAGTGCTGAGGCTACAGGGATGGATGGGGCAGAGATGAGGGGACAGGGATGGATGGGACAGAGATGAGGGGACAGGGATGGATGGGGCAGAGCTGAGGGGACAGGGATGGATGGGGCAGAGCTGAGGGGACAGGGATGGATGGGGCAGAGCTGAGGGGACAGGGATGGATGGGGCAGAGCGGAGGGGACAGGGATGGATGGGGCAGAGATGAGGGGACAGGGATGGATGGGGCAGAGCTGAGGGGACAGGGATGGATGGGGCAGAGCTGAGGGGACGGGGATGGATGGGGCAGAGATGAGGGGACAGGGATGGATGGGACAGAGATGAGGGGACAGGGATGGATGGGGCAGAGCTGAGGGGATAGGGATGGATGGGGCAGAACTGAGGGGACAGGGATGGATGGGGCAGAGCTGAGGAGACAGGGATGGATGGGGCAGAGATGAGGGGACAGGGATGGATGGGGCAGAGAGGAGGAGACAGGGATGGATGGGGCAGAGCTGAGGGGACAGGGATGGATGGGACAGAGCTGAGGGGACAGGGATGGATGGGGCAGAGCTGAGGGGACAGGGATGGATGGGGCAGAGAGGAGGGGACAGGGATGGATGGGACAGAGCTGAGGGGACAGGGATGGATGGGGCAGAGATGAGGGGACAGGGATGGATGGGACAGAGCTGAGGGGACAGGGATGGATGGGGCAGAGCTGAGGGGACAGGGATGGGTGGGGCAGAGATGAGGGGACAGGGATGGATGGAGCAGAGCTGAGGGGACAGGGATGGATGGGGCAGAGCTGAGGGGACAGGGATGGATGGGGCAGAGCTGAGGGGACAGGGATGGATGGGGCAGAGCTGAGGGGACAGGGATGGATGGGGCAGAGATGAGGGGACAGGGATGGATGGGGCAGAGCTGAGGGGACAGGGATGGATGGGGCAGAGATGAGGGGACAGGGATGGATGGGGCAGAGCTGAGGGGACAGGGATGGATGGGGCAGAGATGAGGGGACAGGGATGGATGGGACAGAGCTGAGGGGACAGGGATGGATGGGGCAGAGCTGAGGGGACAGGGATGGATGGGGCAGAGATGAGGGGACAGGGATGGATGGGGCAGAGCTGAGGGGACAGGGATGGATGGGACAGAGATGAGGGGACAGGGATGGATGGGGCAGAGCTGAGGGGACAGGGATGGATGGGGCAGAGCTGAGGGGACAGGGATTGGATGGGACAGAGCTGAGGAGACAGGGATGGATGGGGCAGAGCTGAGGGGACAGGGATGGATGGGGCAGAGCTGAGGGGACAGGGATGGATGGGGCAGAGCTGAGGCTACAGGGATGGATGGGGCAGAGCTGAGGGGACAGGGATGGATGGGGCAGAGCTGAGGGGACAGGGATGGATGGGGCAGAGCTGAGGCTACAGGGATGGATGGGGCAGAGCTGAGGGGACAGGGATGGATGGGGCAGAGCGGAGGGGACAGGGATGGATGGGGCAGAGCTGAGGGGACAGGGATGGATGGGGCAGAGCTGAGGCTACAGGGATGGATGGGGCAGAGCTGAGGGGACAGGGATGGATGGGGCAGAGCGGAGGGGACAGGGATGGATGGGACAGAGATGAGGGGACAGGGATGGATGGGACAGAGCTGAGGAGACAGGGATGGATGGGGCAGAGCTGAGGGGACAGGAATGGATGGGGCAGAGATGAGGGGACAGGGATGGATGGGACAGAGCTGAGGGGACAGGGATGGATGGGGCAGAGATGAAGGGACAGGAATGGATGGGGCAGAGCTGAGGAGACAGGGATTGGATGGGACAGAGCTGAGGGGACAGGGATGGATGGGGCAGAGCTGAGGGGACAGGGATTGGATGGGACAGAGCTGAGGAGACAGGGATGGATGGGGCAGAGCTGAGGGGACAGGGATGGATGGGGCAGAGCTGAGGGGACAGGGATGGATGGGGCAGAGCTGAGGGGACAGGGATGGATGGGGCAGAGCTGGGGGGACAGGGATGGATGGGACAGAGATGACGGGACAGGGATGGATGGGGCAGAGCTGAGGGTACAGGGATGGATGGGGCAGAGCTGAGGGGACAGGGATGGATGGGGCAGAGATGAGGGGACAGGGATGGATGGGGCAGAGCTGAGGGGACAGGGATGGATGGGGCAGAGATGAGGGGACAGGGATGGATGGGACAGAGCTGAGGGGACAGGGATGGATGGGACAGAGATGACGGGACAGGGATGGATGGAGCAGAGCTGAGGGTACAGGGATGGATGGGGCAGAGCTGAGGGGACAGGGATGGATGGGGCAGAGATGAGGGGACAGGGATGGATGGGGCAGAGCTGAGGGGACAGGGATGGATGGGGCAGAGATGAGGGGACAGGGATGGATGGAGCAGAACAGAGGGGACAGGGTTGGATGGAGCAGAGCTGAGGGGACAGGGATGGATGGGGCAGAGATGAGGGGACAGGGATGGATGGGGCAGAGATGAGGGGACAGGGATGGATGGGGCAGAGATGAGGGGACAGGGATGGATGGGGCAGAGCTGAGGGGACAGGGATGGATGGGGCAGAGATGAGGGGACAGGGATGGATGGGGCAGAGATGAGGGGACAGGGATGGATGGGGCAGAGATGAGGGGACAGGGATGGATGGGGCAGAGATGAGGGGACAGGGAAGGATGGGGCAGAGATGAGGGGACAGGGATGGATGGGGCAGAGCTGAGGGGACAGGGATGGATGGGGCAGAGCTGAGGAGACAGGGATGGATGGGACAGAGATGAGGGGACAGGGATGGATGGAGCAGAACAGAGGGGACAGGGTTGGATGGAGCAGAGAGCACTGATTGGCTGAGTGGCATCGTCTGCGCCCACCTTCGCATCCGTGGACCTGGATACTCAAAAGCCTGGTGTTTGGTCCACTTAAATTTTAGCAACGCAAATAGTTATATAGCACCAAGTCTATATATAAGCTCAGCGAGATATAAAAATAATAATAAAAAAAAAGATATTCAATCTTTCACCGCAGTGTTTTCTTCTTGCAGATGTAAGAGAGCGCTGTGGTGAAAAGCTTTTTATATCTCGCTGAACTTATATATAGACTTGGGCCCTTATTTATGAAGGAATAGCGCCAGGTAGCGACTGGTGAGCGGCCGGTAATGACGGGCCCCGCCACGAGAACGCCGGCTCCCCACCACAATCACACATTTATCAAGACAATCCTGCTTAGCGACTGAGATAGCGCCATATAGCGACTCATTCATCATTATTCCAGCCTCAGCCCACAGCGCCAGCGTCCGACCTTGAACAGCGACAGGTATGACCTCTCGCTACCTGGCGCTCTCCAATGCATTTCAATGGAACAATCTTTAAATATTAATAATTAATTGTTATTAATGTGTTTTTTTTTTTTAAATGTGAAAAATTCTGTGAACACTTCTGCCATTTTAAGGGAAACAAAATAAAAAAAAAATTGTACAGAATTGATATTACAGGTCTGATATTATTGTATTCATATTACTAAATTATTTAAAATATTTTTTCTTTTTTTTGGTTTCCAAAAATATGGTTGTTTGGGGGTTAAAAAACTACTTTTAACACATCGCCGCCAGCGCTCTGGGGTTTAAACAAGCATTTCACAGCGCAAGAATTTTTTGAGTGTGATTTTTTTGATGAATATGGTGGAAGCCGGTCGCTAGGGCCAGTCGCTATGATGCGCTCCTATACAGCGCGGAACCTGTCAAATAGCGACTCGTAACCTTCTATTGAACATTACTGCAAACCGACTGAGTCGCTATCAACTACCGAACAACGGCCAAGCACAGCGACTACTAGCGGGCGCTCTGAAAATGCCGCTACAGTCGCTCAACTGTCGCTACATGTCGCTATTAATAAATCAGCCTCTTGGTGCTATATAGCTATTTGCGGTGTAAATTCGAAGGACTGCTGTGACAACTTGTAGCGAGTGGATTCATTTGTTTAGTTTAAATATTATTTGTTTATTATTCGTTATTTTTGTTTTGTGCGCGGTCTTGAGTAATTGTACATTTCTGGTTTGCTATTACATTTTAGTAACTCAAGCAAAACAAACTGTAACAAATGTGTCACAGAAGTGATCTGTTTTCTGCCAGCGAAAAGTCACTGAGCTTTTTCCGCACTCACTGTGATGGCTTTTGTTAGTGGATATGTACTTGGCTTCTAGGAGGGTTGAAACCGCATCCGTCTCCTACAGGCTGATTCATTACTAGCGCCAGGTAGCGGCAGAGTAGCGAGGCACTCGGAGCAACCGCTAGTAGTCGCTGTGATCAGCCGTGAGTCGCTATTACAGAGCGCTTCAGTCGCTGTAGTCACATGGCTGGCATTGATGAATTTGATGTGTGAGTCGCTATAACACTAGTACAGAGCTCTATGGAAGCGAACGGTAGCGACTGGTCAGCGGCTTAAACCATATTCATAAAAAAAACAGCCTCACACTGTGCCCGCGCTCAAAATTAAGGGCCTTATTCATGAAGGTATAGCGGCAGGGAGTGCCTGTACAGCGCCAGGTGAACGCCGGACACGGCAGCAATTACAGATTTATGAAGCCGAATCTGTAGAGTGACTGGAACAACGCCATGTAGCGCCTGATTCGTCATTATCCCAACCTCAGCGTACAGCGCCGCCGTTCAGCCTTGCAGAGCGCCATGTATTACCTGTCGCTACCTGTCGCTCTCCCATACATTTCTATGGACGGTCCTTAAATCCCTTTCCTGATCCCAATTATATTTAATTTTATTTATTTATTTATTTTTAATCTCGAAACTTTCTGACATGTATCCTGGCCTAGAAAATGACATGTTTGAATACTTTTTTGATTTTTTTATATTTTTATGCAGAATTGTCCTTACATGTCTGGTATTAAAGTGTCATGTTACAATGTTATAACAATGTCATTCTATGTGTTTTCGCTTTGTTACTAGTGGATACATGTTCAAAAACAGACTTTAATCACACAGCCTCTGGTGCTGTGGGGTACAATTAACCCCATTTTGAGCGCCGGCGCTATGTGAGGCTGTTTTTTTTTGATGAATGTGGTGTGAGTCGGTCGCACTGAGCCGGCGCTACTGATCGCTCCCATACAGCGTAGTACTGCAACTCACACAACATATTCATCAATGCCGGCCAGCGACTGAGGCGCTCTGAAACGATGATCCATGGCCAAGCACAGAGACTACTAGCGGGCGCTCTGATATACGCTCTTCAGACGCTCATCTGCCGCTACCTGGCGTTAGTAATGAATCAGCCTGCCCGTCTCTGTAGCCCAGAGCGCCAGACGCTGTGTGATTAAAGTTTGTTTTTGAACACATATCCACCAGTAACAAAGCGAAAACACATGGAATGACATTGTTATAACATTGTGACATTAACACTTTAATACCAGACATGTGAGGACAATTCTGCATAAAAAAAAAAAAGTTTTCAAAAATGACATTTAATAGGTCAGGAGACGTCACACAATGATTTGATTGAAAAATAAATTAATTAATTAATAAAAAGAAAACCCTGTTTAAAGTGAAGAAAAGTAACGTTCATTGAAATGTATGGGAGAGCGACAGGTAATACCTGGAAGCCAGAGCGCCGGCGGTATACGCTGAGCCTTCTGTGTTGATGAATCAGACGCTACATGGCGCTGTTAAGAGTCGCTCACCGGAATCGCTTTGATAAATGTGACCAATAGGTAAGGAGTTACCCGCACAGCAAGAAAATATTATAATCTCATTAACCTGGATGCTGGCTGGGGGAGAGCTGCCGCCCCAAAGTAGGCGGGTCTAAAGTTTCAAAAGGAAAGTGGGCTGCCAGTACAGACCACAACTGCTCCCCCCTATATATATACGTCAGCCGCACTACAGGAAGTGTATTTAAAAATCAGTATTTTATTGTAGTAAATAATAATGGTAGCCAGACAAAACATACATGTTAAAAACAATTAAAAAGCTTATGCGCAGGAGATTAGGGACATATTAGACTAATAATACTAAGACCCTTATTTATGAAGGAATAGCGACAGGTAGCGACTGGTGAGTGGCTGGTAATGACGGGCCCCGCCACGAGAACGCCGGCTCCCCACCACAATCACACATTTATCAAGCCAATCCTGCTTAGCGACTGAGATAGCGCCATATAGCGACTCATTCATCATTATTCCAGCCTCATCCCACAGCGCCAGCGTCCGACCTTGAACAGCGACAGGTATGACCTCTCGCTACCTGGCGCTCCCCAATGCATTTCAATGGAACAATCTTTAAATATTCATAATTAATTGTTATTAATTGTTTTTTTTTTCAATGTGAAAAATTCTGTGACCACTTCTGCCATTTTTAAGGGAAAAAAATAAATTGTGCAGAATTGATATTACAGGTCTGATATTAATGTATTCATATTACTAAATTATTTAAAAAAACTTGTGTTTTTGGTTTAAAAAAATATGGATGTTTGGGGGTTAAAAAACTACTTTTAACCCATCGCCGCCAGCGCTCTGGGGTTTAAACATGCATTTCACAGCGCGAGAATTTTTGAGCGTGATTTTTTAATGAATATGGTGGGAGCCGGTTGCTCTGACCAGTCGCTATCATGCGCTCCCATACAGCGCGGAACCTGTCAAATAGCGACTCCTCACCCAATATTCAACATTACGGCAAACCGACTGAGTCGCTATCGACTACTGAACAACGGCCAAGCACAGCAACTACTAGCGGGCGCTCTGAAAATGGCGCTACAGTCGCTCAACTGTCGCTACCTGCCGCTATTACTGAATCGGCCTCCCCGTGTAGCACTCTAATACTTTAAAATAATGCCACAAATACAAGTTATGCCTTAGGGTCTCCCCTTCAGAAAGTGCTGGTGCAATATAAAGGATAGAATGAATTATATCATAAAAAAGTGCAAAAGATAAATAGTTGTGCAAAAAGCAAGAATGTGCGAGGACCGCAGAAGATTTAATAAAGGGACTGAATTGTCCCTCTAGACATATAAGTGCACAAGTGAAAGTGCTATGTGCAAAACAAAGAAAGGTAACGAGGCGCCAAGGCATATATCACAAAGATGGCAAAAATGATAACTTTAGCTGAACATTATAGCCATAGAGCGATAAACATTACCGGATAAAGAAGTCTAAGTCCACCTTAATGCTCCGCACGCCAGCACCACCGACGCGTTGCGTGGCAACGTCCTAATGCCACTTCATCAGAGTATAACTTGTATTTGTGGCATTATTTTGAAGTATTAGATTGCTACACTTAGGCCCTTATTTAACCCCCCTGGCGTTATGATAGAGGCAAATGTAATGGTAACGAAAGCGTTACCATTACATTTGTCTCTGACGCACGGCTTCGCCCCCATGAGCCTCTGCGGCTCACAGAGACGGAACCAGGAAGTGAGACGGACGCCGCAGCCGCGGCTCTCACCTGCGATCGCAGCGGGGACATCGCTGGATCGCAGGGAGAAGGTAAGGAGACTGCGCCGCCCTGCTCCTCGATCCCGAGCGTGACTCGGGGTCACCGCCACTTACAGCGCAAATTAACCCCGAGTCACGCTCGGGATCACCACTAAGGAGGTTAAGAAGGGATAGCGTCAGGTAGCGCCTGGTTAATGAGAGGTAGCGACTGGTGAACGCCGGACACGGCACGCAATTACACATTTATCAAGCAGAATCTGTTTAGCGACTGGGATAGCGCCATGTAGCGTCTGATTCATCATTTTCACAGCCTCAGCGAACAGCGCCGGCGTTCAGCCTTGCACAGCGCCAGGTATGACCTCTCGCTACCTGTCGCTCTCCCATACATTTCAATGGACGATCCTTTTCTTCTCTTTAAACAGGTTTTTTTTTTTTTTTTTTTTAAATCACAAATAATTCTGTGACCTCTCCTGACATTGAATAAGCAGTTTTTTCATAATTTTTTACATTTTTTATATATTTCTTCAGAAATGACATTACAGGTCTGCCATTAAAGTGTTCATGTTACAATGTTGCTACAATGTAATTCCATATGTTTTCGCTTTGTTACTAGTGGATAGATGCTGAAAAACAGACTTTAATCACACCGCCTCCTGCGCTCTGGGCTTCAGAGAAGCATTTTTCAGCGCCAGAGATTTGTGAGGCTGTTTTTTTGCTGAATATGGTGTGAGTCGGTCGCTATGACCAGTCGCTAACATGCGCTCCCATACAGCGCTGTACTGGTCAAATAGCGACTCCTCACAATGTATTCAACATTACTGAACAGCGACTGAGTCGCTATAAACTAGCAACTCACGGCCGAGCACAGCGACTACTAGCGGGCGCTCTGAAAATGCCTGCTACAGACGCTCATCTGTCGCTACCTGGCGTTAGTGATGAATCAGCCTGTTAGTATTATTAGTCAAATATGTCCCTAATCTCCAGCGCATAAGCTTTTTAATTGTTTTTAACGTGTTTGTTTTGTCTGGCTACCATTATTATTTACTACAATAAAATACTGATTTTTAAATACACTTCCTGTAGTGCGGCTGACGTATATATAGGGGTGAGCAGCTTTGATAAATGTGGTTTTGCGTACAGCGCCCGGCGTTCACCGTTCGCTACCTGCCGCTACGAGGCGCTACCTGGCGCTGTCCCTTGATGAATAAACCCCCGAATAGTTTCTGCCTCTCAAAAGCCATGCCGTCAAATGTAATTTGGTTTTAGGGATGGATCTCTAAGCCTTGAAGGAGGAGAGTTATCCGCTGCTCCTCTTGTATCCGTTTTAACAGCGGGACCCGATGGCGAGGTCAAACGTGGATGATAGCGATCGCTGATGCACAACTCTCATTCAAATTCAGAAGAAATTTGTGGGTTAGAGGTGTCGGCAGGAAAGCATAGTCCAGACTGAAATTCCAGGAGGCCGATTCATTAATAGCGACATGTAGCGACAGTTGAGCGACTGTAGCGGCATTTTCAGAGCGCCCGCTAGTAGTCGCTGTGCTTGGCCGTTGTTCGGTAGTTGATAGCGACTCAGTCGGTTTGCTGTAATGTTGAATATTGGGTGATGAGTCGCTATTTGACAGGTTCCGCGCTGCATGGGAGCGCATCATAGCGACTGGCCCTAGCGACCGGCTCCCACCATATTCATTAACAAATCACGCTCTAAAAATTCTCGCGCTGTGAAATGCTTGTTTAAACCCCAGAGCGCTGGCGGCGATGGGTTAAAAGTAGTTTTTTAGCCCCCAAACAACCATATTTTTGGAAACCAAAAAAAAAAGTATTTTAAATAATTTAGTAATATGAATACATTAATATCAGACCTGTAATATCAATTCTGCACAATTTATTTTTTTTAACTTAAAATCTAAAATGGCAGAAGTGGTCACAGAATTTTTCACATTTAAAAAAAAAAAAAAAATTAATAACAATTAATTATTAATATTTAAAGATTGTTCCATTGAAATGCATTGGAGAGCGCCAGGTAGCGAGAGGTCATACCTGTCGCTGTTCAAGGTCGGACGCTGGCGCTGTGGGCTGAGGCTGGAATAATGATGAATGAGTCGCTATCTGGCGCTATCTCACTCGCTAAGCAGGATTGGCTTGATAAATGTGTGATTGTGGTGGGGCGCCGGCGTTCTCGTGGCGGGGCCCGTCATTACCGGCCGCTCACCAGTCGCTACCTGTCGCTATTCCTTCATAAATAAGGGCCCAGGTTCGAGTGGTGCACTTTGTAGTTGTCCTTTGAGCTGAATAGGTCTATCTAAGGACGTGTGCAATATATTACTATGGGGTTTATTTATCAAGGGATAGTGCCAGATAGCGCCTCGTAGCAGCAGGCAGCGTCTGGTGAACGCCGGGCGCTGTTACGCAAAACCACATTTATGAAGCTGATTCTGGTGAGCGACTCTAACAGCGCCATGTAGCGTACGAGTCATCATTACAGGCGGCTCAGCTTATAGCGCCGGCTCTCTGGCTTCCAGAGCGCCAGGTATTACCTGTCGCTACCTGTCGCTCTCCCATACATTTCAATGGACGATCCTTTTCTTCTGTTTAAACAGGGTTTTTTGTTTTTAATTTATTTATTTTTTGCTCTCAAATAATTGTGTGACCTCTCCTGGCCTAGAAAGGGTCATTTCTGAAAACGTTTTTATATTTTTATGCAGAATTGTCATTACAGGTCTGGCATTAAAGTGTTAATATCACAATGTAATAACAATGTCATTCCATGTGTTTTCACTTTGTTACTGGTGGATATGTGTTCAAAAACAGACTTTAATCACACAGCGTCTGGCGCTCTATGCTACAGCGCCCAGATCCAGAGCACCGACGCTGCGTGTGTCCTTTTTTGATAAGTATGGTGTGGAGCGCCGAGCGCTGGACGCAATGAGCTGGTGCTACCTCTCGCTACCTGCAACGCTGTACTGGTGTTAGAGCGCCCAACATACATCACATTCATCAATGCCGGCCAGGTTACTACAGCGACTGAGACGCTCTGTTATAGCGCCCGATAGCCGATCACAGCGTCTACTAGCGGTCGCTCTAAGCGTCTCTGTACAGACTCTTATCTGCTGATACCTGGCGCCAGTGATGAATCAGCCTGCCCATGGAGCTAGTGTAATATGTTACTGTTGGGTTTGTGCAATAAGGGATTATTTAAATTGAGGGCCTTATTCATGAAGGGATAGCGCCAGTTAGCGCCTGTACAGCAGCAGGCAGCGCCAGGTAGCGGCAGGTGAACGCCGGACACGGCAGCAATTACACATTTATGAAGCCGAATCTGGTGAGCGACTGGAACAACGCCATGTAGCGTCGATTCATCATTATCCCAGGCTCAGCGCACAGCGCCGGCATTCAGCCTTGCAGAGCGCCACGTCTTACCTGTCGCTACCTGGCGTTCTCCCATACATTTCTATGGACGATCCTTAAATCCCTTTCCTGATCCCAATTTTTTTTTCCTTAAAAAAAAACTCAAATCTTTCTGACATGTCTCCTGGGCAAGAAAATTACATTTTTGAAAACTTTTGGGATTAATAATATTTTTATGCAGAATTTGTTACTAGCGGATACATGTTCAAAAACAGCCCTTTATCACACAGCCTCTGGCGCTATGGGCTACAACTACATGATTTTGAGCGCCGGCGATGTTTGAGGCTGTTTTTTTGATGAATGTGGTGTGAGTCAGTCGCACTGAGCTGGCGCTACCGTTCGGTCCCATACAGCATAGTACTGCGACTCACATATCATATTCATCAATGGCGGACAGCGACTAAGAGGCTCTGAAACAATGATCCATGGCCGAGCACTGCGACTACTAGCGGACGCTCTGAAATCCGCTCTACAGACGCTCATCTGTCGCTACCTGGCGTTATTAATGAATCAGCCTGCGAATTGGCTCCTGCTGGAATGGATTGAGTATCATTTATGAATGATTATACATTGATTGCACGGTGCACCATAGTTATATATTGACAAAGCTCTGGATACATACTTATGCTGGATATCATTCTAATGTGGATATATGAGTTCATTTGTGTAAAATCAAGCACACCTTAAAGTGGACCAACACCCAGGGGGGATCGGATCTATAAGATTCCGGGGCCGATTAGATCCCTCCCCGCGGGGCATCCGAAATCGTGAAACCCCTCAGGACGCCCAAAAGCCTTACCTTATCCCTGTTCCAACTGCGCATGCGCGGGCCGCGGCCGCATCTCACGCTTCTCTCTAGCAGGGTGCGCACCCGCGCTGGCCATTCACAAACGGCGCGCCTGTTACAGAGAAGCGTGAGACGCGGCCTCCAGCGCTCAGAGCCGATGTTGTTGGACGCCGCTTGTACGTGCATACCACAGCAGCTCTGAGCGCTCTGATTGGACGAGCACTCGCGTAGGAGCGGGGTGAGGTGAGTGTTTCCGGGCGTTCTGGGGGTTTCACACCCCGATCGGGGTGCGCCACGGAAGTGTAACAAAACCAAGGATAGTCAAAATCCTGGGTGTTGGTCCACTTTAAAGGGAATCTTATAGATTCTTATAGATTATTAGATCCCTCCCCGCGGGGCATCCCGATTTCAGAAACCCCCCAGGACGCCCAGAAACCTTACCTTATCCCCGTTCCAACGGCGCATGCGCGGGCGCCTCTCGCGCTTCCCTCTAGCAGGGCGCACACCCGTTTGTAAATGGCCGTCGCGGGCGCGCTCCCTGTTAGAAGGAAGCGCGAGACGCGGCCTCCAGCGTGCTCAGAGCCGCTGTGGTTGTCCGTCGCTTGTCCGTACATACCACAGCGTCTCTGAGCGCTCGCGTAGGAGCGGGGTGGGGTGAGTTGAGCTGGGTGTTCTGGGGGGTTACACGCAGCGGGGTGCCCCGCGAAAGTGGACCAAAACCCAGGATAGTGAAAATCCTAGGTGTTGGTCCACTTTAAGTAGTGCAACTCTTATCTTTTTGTGTAGTTTTGTTTTATTGGAAGTGATGTAGATTTATATGTAATGGAATCATTTATATTGTTTTTTGTATGAGGAGTTTGTTAAATTGGAATCTATTGAGTGCGCACCTTAAAGTGGACCAACACCCTCCCATGATCGGCCTGGGAATCTATAAGATTCCCAGACCGATCAGCCCCCTGACTGGGGGGCACCCCGATCGGGGGTGCCCCGCTGTGTGAAACCCCCCAGAAACCCCTAAATCCCTACCTGCTCCTCGATCCAGCGGCGCCCGCCGCCGCCTCCCGCGCGTCCCTCTAGCAGGACGCGCACCCGCGGCGGCTGTTTGTGAATGGACAAGAGAGCGCGCCCGCTGCCACCGCCTCCCGCGCGGGGATTGGCAGCAGCGGTCACGTGGGAGCGGGGAGAGGTGATCGGGGTGCCCCACCGAAGTGGACCAAAACCCAGGATAGTCAAAATCCTGGGTGTTGGTCCACTTTAAATTGACATATTGAGATTTGTGCAGCAAGGGATATTTGGGGATCCCCTTGATGTAAGGTTGCAGCACCTCTTTTTCATTGGGTGGAGTATTTTCTTTGGCGTGCTGAACCTTTGTATATTATATTGTATTACTACTATTGTATAACGATGGATCTAAGGACGTCCCCATTTTCATATCACATGATTCACTGACCACTCCTTAGGATCCAGACTCTTTCGGGATAAGTGGTCTGCTTCCAAGCTCTCTCTTCCTATGATGTAACTTGCTGAAATTGATGGAACATTCTTTGATGCCCAGTTCATTATGAAGGATGCTTCCCTCATTAAATCAGACTTTCAGCGTCATTTAATGAAAAGTCCAAACCCTTCAAAAACTATTCCCCAGCATCTAAAATTAATATATTTTACATTTTTAGTCACTTACTTATTATTCTTTCCCCCCACTGGGCTGCAACTCTGTTCGGGACTCTAGGATACGGGCGCCGCTATCTTGCCTCAGAAGCGTCACTTGCTGAGTAGAAGAGGGAGAAAAGTGCAAGGGGTGGGGTTATAGCTGTGCTTTGCACAGACAGAGCAGAGCTGGGGTCAGGAAAAGGACAGCAATCCCAGAATGCAGAGCTGCATAGTCAGAAGACACTTCCTGTATGCAGGCAGCCTGAGACTCCATGGCCCGCCATCTTGGATGTTTAAAGTTTTAGAAAAGGCAGTAGATTTATTGTGGCCAATCTGTATGTACAGGGGGGAAACATACAAGACAGGCTCTTATTCAGGGTGAAGGTCCAGATTAATGTGAGCAATCTGTATGTACAGGGGGGAAACATATAAGATAGGCTCTTATTCAGGGTGAAGGTCCAGATTAATGTGAGCAATCTGTATGTACAGGGGGGAAACATATAAGATAGGCTCTTATTCAGGGTGAAGGTCCAGATTAATGTGAGCAATCTGTATGTACAGGGGGAAACATATAAGATAGGCTCTTATTCAGGGTGAATGTCCGGATTAATGTGGGCAATCTGTATGTACAGGGTGGAGGAAACATATAAGATAGGCTCTTATTCAGGGTGAAGGTCCGGATTAATGTGGGCAATCTGTGTGTATAGGGTGGAGGAAACATATAAGATAGGCTCTTATTCAGGGTGAGGGTCCGGATTAATGTAGGCAATCTGTATGTACAGATGGGGAAACATATAAGATAGGCTCTTGATCAGGGTGAAGGTCCGTATTAATGTGAGCAATCTGTATGTACAGGGGGGAAACATATAAGATAGGCTCTTATTCAGGGTGAATGTCCGGATTAATGTGGGCAATCTGTATGTACAGGGTGGAGGAAACATATAAGATAAGGCTCTTATTCAGGGTGAAGGTCCGGATTAATGTGGGCAATCTGTGTGTATAGGGTGGAGGAAACATATAAGATAGGCTCTTATTCAGGGTGAATGTCAGGATTAATGTGGGCAATCTGTATGTACAGGGTGGGGGAAACATATCAGATAGGCTCTTATTCAGGGTGAAGGTCCGGATAAATGTGGGCAATCTGTATGTACAGGGTGGAGGAAACATATAAGACCCTTATTCAGGGTGAAGGTACGGTTTAAAGATGCGCTTTTTGAACCGCCTTGTTTCCAGATGTATGCACATGCTGTTTTGTTGTCTATTTTCAGCATCACTGCGGTGCCCTGTACAAGATATTGAAAGGCTAGCAACGCCTTGGCCGCTGCTTTGACTTCTAAAAGGTTAGACATATCTTTTGTATTAAAATGCCACGTGTCTCGAATTGAAACTACATTGCATGTTGCCCCCCAGCCGTGGGAGCTGGCGCCTGTGGTCGTTATGGTCCACTTTGTCAGCAGAAAGGAGTAACAGTTTGTTAAATTGGTTTGTGACAGACGAAAGTAGAGTAACAGTCTCAACTGATGATCCATCTTTAACTTCTGAGAAAGAAAATATCCGTTTCACTGCTTTAGGAACCTCCATTGTAAAATTCTTAACCTCCGATGAGCCCGCTTTACAAGTAGTATAGTGGATGACATGGTCCCTAGAAGCTTCACGCATTGCAATGTTGGGACTTCCCATGAATGGAGGACCTTCTGAATTCAGGAGCGGATTGAAGCAATTTTCTCTATGGTTAGAGAAATCGAATTGGGCTCCGAAATTGACCAACCTCTGAGATGGCATTAGGTTGCTCTTTTCCCAATTGACAATCCAACCAAACTCCGTAAGAGTCTATAAAGTCAACAGTTTGTGTTGTGACCGAAGCTCTTTGCTTGTTGCAATCAGTAGTAAATCGTCCAAATATTGGAATATTCGCACTCCCTTCTCTCTGAGAAGTGCCACCACCACCACTACCAGAACCTTGGTAAAAGACCTAGGGGAGGTGGACAGGCTGAACGGGGATAGTCCAAATATTGGAATATTCGCACTCCCTTCTCTCTGAGAAGTGCCACCACCACCACTACAAGAACCTTGGTAAAAGTCCTAGGGGAGGTGGACAGGCCGAACGGGAATCGTCCAAATATTGGAATATTCGCACTCCCTTCTCTCTGAGAAGTGCCACCACCAACCACCACTACAAGAACCTTGGTAAAAGTCCTAGGAGAGGTGGACAGGCCAAACGGGAATCATCCAAATATTGGAATATTCGCACTCCCTTCTCTCTGAGAAGTGCCACCACCATCACCACTACAAGAACCTTGGTAAAAGTCCTAGGGGAGGTGGACAGGCCGAACGGGAATCGTCCAAATATTGGAATATTCGCACTCCCTTCTCTCTGAGAAGTGCCACCACCACCGCTACAAGAACCTTGGTAAAAGTCCTAAGGGAGGTGGAAAGGCCGAACGGGAATCGTCCAAATATTGGAATATTCACACTCCCTTCTCTCTGAGAAGTGCCACCACCACCGCTACAAGAACCTTGGTAAAAGTCCTAAGGGAGGTGGACAGGCCGAACGGAAATCGTCCAAATATTGGAATATTCGCACTCCCTTCTCTCTGAGAAGTGCCGCCACCACCACCACTACAAGAACCTTGGTAAAAGTCCTAGGAGAGGTGGACAGGCCGAACAGGAATCGTCCAAATATTGGAATATTCACACTCCCTTCTCTCTGAGAAGTGCCACCACCACCACTACAAGAACCTTGGTAAAAGTCCTAGGAGAGGTGGACAGGCCGAACAGGAATCGTCCAAATATTGGAATATTCACACTCCCTTCTCTCTGAGAAGTGCCACCACCACCACTACAAGAACCTTGGTAAAAGTCCTAGGAGAGGTGGACAGGCCGAACAGGAATCGTCCAAATATTGGAATATTCGCACTCCCTTCTCTCTGAGAGATGCCACCACTACAAGAACCTTGGTAAAAGTCCTAGGGGAGGTGGACAGGCCGAATGGGAATCGTCCAAATATTGGAATATTCGCACTCCCTTCTCTCTGAGAAGTGCCACCACAACCACCATAAGAAGCTTGGTAAAAGTCCTAGGGGAGATGGACATGCTGAACGGGAATCGTCCAAATATTGGAATATTCACACTCCCTTCTCTCTGAGAAGTGCCGCCACCACCACTACAAGAACCTTGGTAAAAGTCCTAGGAGAGGTGGACAGGCCGAACAGGAATCGTCCAAATATTGGAATATTCACACTCCCTTCTCTCTGAGAAGTGCCACCGCCATCACCACTACAAGAACCTTGGTAAAAGTCCTAAGGGAGGTGGACAGGCCGAACGGGAATCGTCCAAATATTGGAATATTCGCACTCCCTTCTCTCTGAGACATGCCACCACCACAAGAACCTTGGTAAAAGTCCTAAGGGAGGTGGACAGGCCGAACGGGAATCGTCCAAATATTGGAATATTCGCACTCCCTTCTCTCTGAGAAGTGCCGCCACCACCACCACTACAAGAACCTTGGTAAAAGTCCTAGGAGAGGTGGACAGGCCGAACAGGAATCGTCCAAATATTGGAATATTCGCACTCCCTTCTCTCTGAGAAGTGCCACCACCACCACTACAAGAACCTTGGTAAAAGTCCTAGGGGAGGTGGACAGGCCGAACAGGAATCGTCCAAATATTGGAATATTCGCACTCCCTTCTCTCTGAGAAGTGCCACCACCACCACTACAAGAACCTTGGTAAAAGTCCTAGGGGAGGTGGACAGGCCGAACAGGAATCGTCCAAATATTGGAATATTCACACTCCCTTCTCTCTGAGAAGTGCCACCACCACCACTACAAGAACCTTGGTAAAACTCCTAGGAGAGGTGGACAGGCCGAACAGGAATCGTCCAAATATTGGAATATTCACACTCCCTTCTCTCTGAGAAGTGCCACCACCACAAGAACCTTGGTAAAAGTCCTAAGGGAGGTGGACAGGCCGAACGGGAATTGTCCAAATATTGGAATATTCGCACTCCCTTCTCTCTGAGAAGTGCCACCACCACCACTACTACAAGAACCTTGGTAAAAGTCCTAGGAGAGGTGGACAGGCCGAACAGGAATCGTCCAAATATTGGAATATTCGCACTCCCTTCTCTCTGAGAAGTGCCACCACCACCACTACAAGAACCTTGGTAAAACTCCTAGGAGAGGTGGACAGGCCGAACAGGAATCGTCCAAATATTGGAATATTCGCACTCCCTTCTCTCTGAGAAGTGCCACCACCACAAGAACCTTGGTAAAAGTCCTAAGGGAGGTGGACAGGCCGAACGGGAATCGTCCAAATATTGGAATATTCGCACTCCCTTCTCTCTGAGAAGTGCCACCACCACCACTACTACAAGAACCTTGGTAAAAGTCCTAGGAGAGGTGGACAGGCCGAACAGGAATCGTCCAAATATTGGAATATTCGCACTCCCTTCTCTCTGAGAAGTGCCACCACCACCACTACAAGAACCTTGGTAAAAGTCCTAGGGGAGGTGGACAGGCCGAACAGGAATCGTCCAAATATTGGAATATTCACACTCCCTTCTCTCTGGGAAGTGCCACCACCACCACTACAAGAACCTTGGTAAAACTCCTAGGAGAGGTGGACAGGCCGAACAGGAATCGTCCAAATATTGGAATATTCGCACTCCCTTCTCTCTGAGAAGTGCCACCACCACAAGAACCTTGGTAAAAGTCCTAAGGGAGGTGGACAGGCCGAACGGGAATCGTCCAAATATTGGAATATTCGCACTCCCTTCTCTCTGAGAAGTGCCACCACCACCACTACAAGAACCTTGGTAAAAGTCCTAGGAGAGGTGGACAGGCCGAACAGGAATCGTCCAAATATTGGAATATTCACACTCCCTTCTCTCTGAGAAGTGCCACCACCACAAGAACCTTGGTAAAAGTCCTAGGGGAGGTGGACAGGCCGAATGGGAATCGTCCAAATATTGGAATATTCGCACTCCCTTCTCTCTGAGAAGTCCCACCACAACCACCATAAGAAGCTTGGTAAAAGTCCTAGGGGAGGTGGACAGGCCAAACGGGAATCGTCCAAATATTGGAATATTCGCACTCCCTTCTCTCTGAGAAGTGCCACCACTACAATAACCTTGGTAAAAGTCCTAGGGGAGGTGGACAGGCTGAACGGGAATCGTCCAAATATTGGAATATTCACACTCCCTTCTCTCTGAGAAGTGCCGCCACCACCACTACAAGAACCTTGGTAAAAGACCTAGGGGAGGTGGACAGGCTGGACGGGAATCGTCCAAATATTGGAATATTCGCACTCCCTTCTCTCTGAGAAGTGCCACCACCACCACTACAAGAACCTTGGTAAAAGTCCTAGGGGAGGTGGACAGGCCGAACGGGAATCGTCCAAATATTGGAATATTCGCACTCCCTTCTCTCTGAGAAGTGCCACCACCAACCACCACTACAAGAACCTTGGTAAAAGTCCTAGGAGAGGTGGACAGGCCAAACGGGAATCGTCCAAATATTGGAATATTCGCACTCCCTTCTCTCTGAGAAGTGCCACCACCATCACCACTACAAGAACCTTGGTAAAAGTCCTAGGGGAGGTGGACAGGCCGAACGGGAATCGTCCAAATATTGGAATATTCGCACTTCCTTCTCTCTGAGAAGTGCCACCACCACCGCTACAAGAACCTTGGTAAAAGTCCTAAGGGAGGTGGAAAGGCCGAACGGGAATCGTCCAAATATTGGAATATTCACACTCCCTTCTCTCTGAGAAGTGCCACCACCACCGCTACAAGAACCTTGGTAAAAGTCCTAAGGGAGGTGGACAGGCCGAACGGAAATCGTCCAAATATTGGAATATTCGCACTCCCTTCTCTCTGAGAAGTGCCGCCACCACCACCACTACAAGAACCTTGGTAAAAGTCCTAGGAGAGGTGGACAGGCCGAACAGGAATCGTCCAAATATTGGAATATTCGCACTCCCTTCTCTCTGAGAAGTGCCACCACCACCACTACAAGAACCTTGGTAAAAGTCCTCGGGGAGGTGGACAGGCCGAACAGGAATCGTCCAAATATTGGAATATTCACACTCCCTTCTCTCTGAGAAGTGCCACCACCACCACTACAAGAACCTTGGTAAAAGTCCTAGGAGAGGTGGACAGGCCGAACAGGAATCGTCCAAATATTGGAATATTCGCACTCCCTTCTCTCTGAGAGATGCCACCACTACAAGAACCTTGGTAAAAGTCCTAAGGGAGGTGGACAGGCCGAACGGGAATCGTCCAAATATTGGAATATTCGCACTCCCTTCTCTCTGAGAAGTGCCACCACCACCACTACAAGAACCTTGGTAAAAGTCCTAGGGGAGGTGGACAGGCCGAATGGGAATCGTCCAAATATTGGAATATTCGCACTCCCTTCTCTCTGAGAAGTCCCACCACAACCATCATAAGAAGCTTGGTAAAAGTCTTAGGGGAGATGGACATGCTGAACGGGAATCGTCCAAATATTGGAATATTCACACTCCCTTCTCTCTGAGAAGTGCCGCCACCACCACTACAAGAACCTTGGTAAAAGTCCTAGGAGAGGTGGACAGGCCGAACAGGAATCGTCCAAATATTGGAATATTCACACTCCCTTCTCTCTGAGAAGTGCCACCACCATCACCACTACAAGAACCTTGGTAAAAGTCCTAGGGGAGGTGGACAGGCCGAACGGGAATCGTCCAAATATTGGAATATTCGCACTCCCTTCTCTCTGAGACATGCCACCACCACAAGAACCTTGGTAAAAGTCCTAAGGGAGGTGGACAGGCCGAACGGGAATCGTCCAAATATTGGAATATTCGCACTCCCTTCTCTCTGAGAAGTGCCGCCACCACCACCACTACAAGAACCTTGGTAAAAGTCCTAGGAGAGGTGGACAGGCCGAACAGGAATCGTCCAAATATTGGAATATTCGCACTCCCTTCTCTCTGAGAAGTGCCACCACCACCACTACAAGAACCTTGGTAAAAGTCCTAGGGGAGGTGGACAGGCCGAACAGGAATCGTCCAAATATTGGAATATTCACACTCCCTTCTCTCTGAGAAGTGCCACCACCACCACTACAAGAACCTTGGTAAAACTCCTAGGAGAGGTGGACAGGCCGAACAGGAATCGTCCAAATATTGAAATATTCGCACTCCCTTCTCTCTGAGAAGTCCCACCACAACCACCATAAGAAGCTTGGTAAAAGTCCTAAGGGAGGTGGACAGGCCGAACGGGAATCGTCCAAATATTGGAATATTCGCACTCCCTTCTCTCTGAGAAGTGCCACCACCACCACTACAAGAACCTTGGTAAAAGTCCTAGGGGAGGTGGACAGGCCGAATGGGAATCGTCCAAATATTGGAATATTCGCACTCCCTTCTCTCTGAGAAGTCCCACCACAACCACCATAAGAAGCTTGGTAAAAGTCCTAGGGGAGGTGGACAGGCCAAACGGGAATCGTCCAAATATTGGAATATTCGCACTCCCTTCTCTCTGAGAAGTGCCACCACTACAATAACCTTGGTAAAAGTCCTAGGGGAGGTGGACAGGCTGAACGGGAATCGTCCAAATATTGGAATATTCACACTCCCTTCTCTCTGAGAAGTGCCGCCACCACCACTACAAGAACCTTGGTAAAAGTCCTAGGAGAGGTGGACAGGCCGAACAGGAATCGTCCAAATATTGGAATATTCACACTCCCTTCTCTCTGAGAAGTGCCGCCACCACCACCACTACAAGAACCTTGGTAAAAGTCCTAGGAGAGGTGGACAGGCCGAACATGAATCGTCCAAATATTGGAATACTCGCACTCCCTTCTCTCTGAGAAGTGCCACCACCACCACTACAAGAACCTTGGTAAAAGTCCTAGGGGAGGTGGACAGGCCGAACAGGAATCGTCCAAATATTGGAATATTCACACTCCCTTCTCTCTGAGAAGTGCCACCCCCACCACTACAAGAACCTTGGTAAAACTCCTAGGAGAGGTGGACAGGCCGAACAGGAATCGTCCAAATATTGAAATATTCGCACTCCCTTCTCTCTGAGAAGTCCCACCACAACCACCATAAGAAGCTTGGTAAAAGTCCTAAGGGAGGTGGACAGGCCGAACGGGAATCGTCCAAATATTGGAATATTCGCACTCCCTTCTCTCTGAGAAGTGCCACCACCACCACTACAAGAACCTTGGTAAAAGTCCTAGGGGAGGTGGACAGGCCGAATGGGAATCGTCCAAATATTGGAATATTCGCACTCCCTTCTCTCTGAGAAGTCCCACCACAACCACCATAAGAAGCTTGGTAAAAGTCCTAGGGGAGGTGGACAGGCCAAACGGGAATCGTCCAAATATTGGAATATTCGCACTCCCTTCTCTCTGAGAAGTGCCACCACTACAATAACCTTGGTAAAAGTCCTAGGGGAGGTGGACAGGCTGAACGGGAATCGTCCAAATATTGGAATATTCACACTCCCTTCTCTCTGAGAAGTGCCGCCACCACCACTACAAGAACCTTGGTAAAAGTCCTAGGAGAGGTGGACAGGCCGAACAGGAATCGTCCAAATATTGGAATATTCACACTCCCTTCTCTCTGAGAAGTGCCACCACCACCACTACAAGAACCTTGGTAAAAGTCCTAGGGGAGGTGGACAGGCTGAATGGGAATCATCCAAATATTGGAATATTCGCACTCCCTTCTCTCTGAGAAGTCCCACCACAACCACCATAAGAAGCTTGGTAAAAGTCCTAGGGGAGGTGGACAGGCCGAACGGGAATCGTCCAAATATTGGAATATTCGCACTCCCTTCTCTCTGAGAAGTGCCGCCACCACCACTACAAGAACCTTGGTAAAAGTCCTAGGAGAGGTGGACAGGCCGAACAGGAATCGTCCAAATATTGGAATATTCACACTCCCTTCTCTCTGAGAAGTGCCACCACCATCACCACTACAAGAACCTTGGTAAAAGTCCTAGGGGAGGTGGACAGGCCGAACGGGAATCGTTCAAATATTGGAATATTCGCACTCCCTTCTCTCTGAGACATGCCACCACCACAAGAACCTTGGTAAAAGTCCTAAGGGAGGTGGACAGGCCGAACGGGAATCGTCCAAATATTGGAATATTCGCACTCCCTTCTCTCTGAGAAGTGCCACCACCACCACTACAAGAACCTTGGTAAAAGTCCTAGGGGAGGTGGACAGGCCGAACGGGAGTGCTCTAAACTGGAGATGCTGTCTCCCTATGGCGAGCCGGACCCCCAAAAAAATCCAGATGGCAGCCTGGTATTTCTTATCCCCCATCACTCCATGGACCTGTAGCACCTGTAGTAATGCCAGTAGGTCTGTTTGATATAGACCTGGTCCGTTAACAGGATTTATATCGGGCCAGAAGCCAGCTCCAGTAGGGCGTCATATAACCGGGAAGCACGGCCGAGAGAGAGTGCGTGGAGCAAGATAACAGAGCATCCCAAGATTAGGTTATAAATTTAAGCGCCTTAAGAGCTCACTAGACAAACCATATACATACAATGAATAGATACATACTGTATATACACAGGTCAGAAGGACGAATACAAGTGGCAAGTTACAATCAGAATGAGCAGTTAAAGTGTATGTCAATTACTGTGAGAGGTTAGGCCTTGGAGCAGGGCAACTATAGGGAGGCGTGCGGCACCTAGTTCTTCCATCCCGAAATTTAATGCAGAGCAAAACTCAGCCGGGCAGGTCTGGGAATCTGAGTGCCCTTGGGCATTGTTCATAATCTTATTAGAAGTATGAGCAGAGAAAGCACTCCATACGGGTATTCAGTATATTTAAAGCGGACCAACAGTCAAAAATCACATAAACCAGACCAACACAACAAACAAAGCTCAGATACATGTAGAGAAAATGTAGCCAGCCAGCGATTGATGATAAAATTCTTCAAATGTATATTTTCTTGATTTTAAAAGCAATAATTCAGCAGGTTTAAAGCACATAGTAGATAATACATGAAGGTCCCCAACGCCAACGCGTTTCGGACTATGAGTCCTTATTCATGACAAAGAGCTCATATACATCCCTCCCCAGGGCAATTTATATTGCTGCACATACAAATGCATTTACCTTTTTCTAACTCCTGCTGTAGTAAATTTTAGAAACAAAATGTCAGTTCATGCATTTGCAGGCCACCTGCAAACAGGAAGTGCTGCTGGGCTTCCTGTTACTGTGCATTGTCAGTTATGTCAGTTGAATCCAGTCAGCTGAGGTGCTGGGAGAGGAAGCTCCAAAATGGCCGCTACCTTTATTTTCCAACTGTGCCATGGCTGTTGGTCCGGTTTAAGTATACACATTTAATGGTGAATTAAACAAATACATTTCCGTTAAAGTGGACCAAAAACCGGGCCAATCGATTCCCCCCCGGGCATCCAAAATTGGGATGCCTCATTGTGCGACACCCCCAGGTCACTCCATACAGTTACCTTTTTCCCAGTCCAGTTGCACATGTGCGAGCCGCATCCCCGCTATCCCTTTAGCAGGGTGCGTGGCCGCGCCAGGCATTTGTGAATGGCCGACGCGGGCACGCTCTCAGAGGGTAGCGCGCTCGGAGCCACTGGCCTTAGCGGAATGCTTAGACGACGTGATGTCAGTGGCTCCAAGTGTGGCGATTGGATAAGCGGCCGCGAATGCGCTGTAGGACCGGGAAGAGGTGAGTTACCTTCGGCGATCTGGAGGGTTTCACGCAGCGGGGCATCCCAATTTTGGATGCCCCAGGGGAAAGGACCAAAACCCAGGAGAGTCAAAATCCACTTTGGTCCACTTTAAGTATGCACATTTATTAGTGAATTAAACACATACATTTCCCTTAATGCATTTTTTTTTAATGTCCACTATGTGACATCAGGCAAATGCATAGCGGCACAGCACTTGTAATAGACAAATAAAGCGATACAATGATTTCCTATGAGCATTCTGAAACATTGGGAGGGAAGGTGTCTCCTTGCCTTATCTTCAATGTAAACTTTGAATGTGAACTTTGCTCATAGGAAATCATTGTATGGCTTTATAGCTATGTGCATTGATTGGTCTTTTACAGGTGCTTTTCCCCTATGCCTAGTGGCCAGGAAAAAGAATTGCATTAAGGGACATTCCTGCGTATGGGGCGACCTGGGGGGTTTCCGACAGCGGGGAATCTTGATTTTGGATGCCTCTGGGGGCAGGTAATCACTCGGCCCAGAAATCGCCAATCGGCGTGGGTTTTGATCCACTTTGAAGAACTATTCCCCAGCATCTAAAATTAATATACTTTCCGTTTTTAGTTGCTTACTTATATTCTCCCCCCCCCCACTGGGCTGCGACTCTGTTCAGGACTAGGATATGGGTGCCGCCATTTTGCCTCAGAAGCATCAAATACTGGAGGAGAGGAGGGGGGGGGGGGGGGGAGTACAGGGGGTGGGGTTATAGCTGTGCTTTGCACAGACAGAGCAGAGCTGGGGTCAGGGAAAGGTCAGCAATCCCAGAATGCAGAGCAGAACAGCCAGAAGACACTTTCGGTTTGCAGCAGCCTGAGACACCATGGGCCGCCATCTTGGAAGGCTCAGAAAATGCAGTAGATGCAGGTAGGATGTTTTTTAATGTGGGCAATATGTATGTACAGGGTGTGGGAAACATATAAGATAGGCTCTTATTCAGGGTGAAGGTCCGGATTAATGTGGGCAATCTGTATGTACAGGGGGGGGGAAACATATAAGATAGGCTCTTATTCAGGGTGAAGGTCCGGATTAATGAAGGCAATCTGTATGTACAGGGGGGGAAACATATAAGATAGGCTCTTATTCAGGGTGAAGGTCCGGATTAATGTGGGCAATCTGTATGTACAGGGGGGGGAAACATATAAGATATGCTCTTATTCAGGGTGAAGGTCCGGATTAATGAAGGCAATCTGTATGTACAGGGGGGGGAAACATATAAGATAGGCTCTTATTCAGGGTGAAGGTCCGGATTAATGAAGGCAATCTGTATGTACAGGGGGGGAAACATACCAGATAGGCTCTTATTCAGGGTGAAGGTCCGGATTAATGTAGGCAATCTGTATGTACAGGGGTGGGAAAACATATGATAGGCTCTTATTCAGGGTGAAGGTCCGGATTAATGAAGGCAATCTGTATGTATAGGGGGGGGGGGGGGGAAACATACAAGATAGGCTCTTATTCAGGGTGAGGGTCCGGATTAATGTGAGCAACCTGTATGTACAGGGGGGGAAACATACAAGATAGGCTCTTATTCAGGGTGAGGGTCCGGATTAATGTGAGCAATCTGTATGTACAGGGGGGGAAACATACAAGATAGGCTCTTATTCAGGGTGAGGGTCCGGATTAATGTGAGCAATCTGTATGTACAGGGGGGGAAACATACAAGATAGGCTCTTATTCAGGGTGAGGGTCCGGTTTAAGGGACATTTCTGTGCGTTGACTTTATACTCATAATTGTTACATGAGAGGTTACATTACCAACTACTTTAACTGCTTCACCCTGTCTACCAGGGTGTAAATAATTGTTCTACGTTGTATATAGAGTGTATTACCTTTTTCTTGGGCACTATTTTTTATGTAATACTATGTATTTCTGTTTCATTCACTATTAAATGTGCATAATTATTATAGCGAAAGTGGACCAACACCGAGAGGTGATCGGCCCGGAAATCTATAAGATTCCCGGGCCGATCACCTCCCACCCCGCGGGACATCCGAGATTGGGATGTCCCGCGGGGTGAAACCCCCCCAGACACCCCAAATCGCTTACCTGATCTTCCGGCCGCCGCCGCCTCCCTCGCGCCCCTGCAGCCGTGCG
Source organism: Gastrophryne carolinensis (assembly GCA_027917425.1). Taxonomy (NCBI): domain Eukaryota; kingdom Metazoa; phylum Chordata; class Amphibia; order Anura; family Microhylidae; genus Gastrophryne; species Gastrophryne carolinensis. The sequence goes on from CM051244.1 coordinate 17,969,350, forward strand.
CGCGCCCGCGCCGGCCGTCTGCGAATGGCCGGCGGGGGCGCGCGCGCGCGCCGAAAGTGACGCGAGGGAGGCGGCGGCAGCCGCTTGGACGTTCCTGATCCCCGCCTGGACGTTGGCGGGGATTGGACGGCGCGGCCACGTGGGAGCGGGGACAGGTAAGATTTTGGGGCTTTCTGGGGGGTTTCACACAGCGGGGCATCCCCGATCGGGGTGCCCCACCGAAGTGGACCAAAACCCAGGATAGTCAAAATCCTGGGTGTTGGTCCACTTTAACTATTCTGTGTTTTGGTCCTTGCCCCCGGGGCACCATAATGGGAGATGCCCCGCTGTGTGTAACCCCTCAGGTCGCCTGATCTCACTCCCCCTTCCCCGGTCCTACAGCACGTGCGCAGCCCTCTCGTCCAATCAGCACGCTTAGATTCGCCCCTTCGTCTAATAGCTCGTCTAAGGTGTGTGGAAGGCGTGTCCCGCTACCCTCTAACAGGGAGTGTGCAAATGCCTGGTTAGAGGGATAGCGGGGATGCGGCCGAAGCTAGTGCACGCGCCTTTGGACCGGGAAAGAAGGTGAGTTTCCGGGTGATCTGGGGGGGGGGGGTTCACAAAGCGGGGCAATCTGATTTCGGATGCCCTGGTGGGGGGGTAATCGCTGTGGGTTTTGGTTTCTACGTTGTATATATGGGCCTTATTCATGAAGCTCTAGCGCCAGTTAGTGCCTGTACAGCGGCAGGTGAACGCTGGACACGGCATCAATTACACATTTATGAAGCTGAATCTGGTGAGCGACTGGAACAACGCCATGTAGCGTCCGATTTATCATTATCCCAGGCTCAGCGTACAGCGCCGGCGTTCAGCCTTGCAGAGCGCCACGTCTTACCTGTCGCTACCTGGCGCTCTCCCATACATTTCTATGGACGATCCTTAAATCCCTTTCCTGATCCCAATTTTTTTTTCCCTAAAAAAAACCAAAAACCTTCTGACATGTCTCCTGGGCAAGCCAATGACATTTTTGAAAACTTTTTGTATTAATAATATTTTTATGCAGAATTGTCCTTACATGTCTGGTATTAAAGTGTTCAATGTTATAACAATGTCATTCCATATGTTTTCGCTTTGTTACTAGTGGATACATGTTCAAAAACTTTAATCACACAGCCTCTGGCGCTATGGGCTACAGCTACATGATTTTGAGCGCCGGCGCTGTGTGAGGCTGTTTTTGGATGAATGTGGTGTGAGTCAGTCGGACTGAGCTGGCGCTTTAATTCAGTCCCATACAGCGTAGTACTGTATGACTCACACATCATATTCATCAATGCCGCCCAGCGACTGAGGTGCTCTAAAACAATGATCCACGGGCCAGCACAGCGACTTCTAGCGGGCGCTCTGAAATCCTCGCTACAGTCGCTCATCTGACGATCCCAGCGATTTAGCCTCATGCTTCTATTACACACCTAATCCGAAGCTCCCTCGTTCATTGGCCGCAGGAGACATATCACATGACCCATCACAAGCATCCATAATGATCATATGCGCACCAGAGACGGGTTATGAAGCTCCATCCAGACCGGCTCAGCCTGCAGGACCATAAGGGATCGAGCCTGCAGGGAGGTGCCGATTGTTACTGTCTTCCTCCCCCGATCGCCCCCTTGGGGTTTTTTTTTTCAAAGAAATAAGAGACAGATCGGGTTGTTGGTTTTATTTACATTGTAGTTGGCAGTTGGGGTGTAAACAAAACTTTAGTCACATTCTGGTATCGAAGAAAAAAAAAAATAGCATCAGCCATTAATCGATATCAACCAGCTCCACTTCAAAGATCAGCTTGGCATTAGGTGGGATTCTGGTTTATGGGTCAAGGAAAAAAAATACAATAAAATGTATTATATTTCTAAAGTGCAACTATGAAAATGTAAGAGGCCCCCCCACACCTATATATGTGGTTATAGAGCGGATAATGGGGGGACACCTGAATAATACATCTCCTCCCAATACTTACCTTGCTTGTTTCCTTTCACTTTCTTCTACTTTCCCACTTTCCCCTCACCCACCCTTTTCCTTTCTGTGTTTCCCTTCTCCCCCCTCTCCCTTCCCTCCCACTTTCCTTTTCCCCTCCCCATTTATACCTCTTCCTCCCTTTCCTTTTACCCCTCCCTCTTTCCTTTTCCCCATTCTCCTCCCCCCTTCCTCCCCACTCCCTCTTTCCCTTCCACATCTCTTTTCCCTCATCCCTTCTTCCCCCCCTTTCCTTTTCCCCTTCTCCCCCCTTCCCATTTCCCTTTTCCCCCTTCTCCCCCCCCCCTTTCCTTTTACCCTCCCCCTCTCTCATTTTCCCCTCTTTCCTTTTCCCCTCCTCCCCCCACTCCCTCTTTCCCTTCCCCCCCTTTCCTTTTCCTCCTCCCTCTTTCCTTTTCCTATTCCCCCCCTCCCTCTCTCCGTTTCCCCCTCCTCCCCTTCCTCCTTCTACTCCCCACCTTTCCCCTTCTCGCTTTCCTTTTCCCCTCTATTCTCCTCTCCTCCTTTCCTTACCCCCCGTTTTCCTCCCCTCCCTCCGTTTTCCGCTCCCCCTTCCTTCCCCACCTTTTCCCCTCCCCGTTTTCCTCTCTTCCTTCCCTCCCCCCCACTTTCCTTTTCCCCTTCCCCATCTCTCCTTTTCCCTCATCCCTTCTTCCCCCCTTCCTTTTCCCCTTCTCCCCATCTCTCCTTTTCCCTCATCCCTTCTTCCCCCCTTCCCACTTTCCTTTTCCCCTGCTCCCCCTCTCTGATTTTCCCCTTTCCTTTTCCCCTCCTCCCCCCACTCCCTCTTTCCTTTTTCCCTTTCCCCTCTCTTTACTTTTCCCATTCCCCCCTCCCTCTCTCCTTTTTCCCCCTCCTCCCCTTTCCCCTTCCCTTCACGCTTTCCCCCTTCCTCCTCCTACTCCCCACCTTCCCGCTTCCCTTTTCGCTTTCCTTTCCCCCCCATTCTCCTCTCCCCATTCCCTTACCCCCCCTTTTCCTCTCCCCCTCCCCTCCCCCCATTTTCCTCTCTCCCTTCCATCCCCCCCGTTTCCCTGTCCCCCTTCCCCCCCGTTTCCCTCTCGCCTTCTCTCTTTTTCCCTGCTGTTCTGCCCGTCCCTCTTTCCTTCCCCCTTCTCTTGACCATCCCCCCCTCCCCTTTTCCTCCTCCGTCCCTCTTTCCTTTTCCCTTCGATCCCTCCCCCTTTTCCCCTGCAATTTTTTCTAAGCAGCTCTAAATTCTCTCGGCTAAATTTCTGGCGCCCATTATTTTGCTTAGGCGTCAACATTGGTGACACCCACCGGGAACTGACATGTGACATCGTCAGACATCATGAAGGATACTGGAAACGCCAACTATAATGCACAACTCATGATCTATATCTGACACAACCAGCTTCCAGATCATGGCCTTCACTGTACCGCACATTTCCCCTGAAAAGGCTTCAACAGGTCGCCCTGAACGGGGTCACCTGCGTTTGCTTCCCCCCCATTTACACTGCTTGCTCCGAAATGTTACTGGGTATTAGAAGGTGCAGCATCACCATATACAGCAGTTATCCTTTCATTGGTTTCTTTAGGCTTATTTTCTTCCTTTGTAACTAATTTAGAGAAAGGTTACAGAGCTGGGGCTCTAGATATGCCCCAAATTAACCCCATAAATGAAGCCGCACTCATAAGTGTATGAAAACAGAGAATTTATTGAGATCAATTTGCAGCTAAAACACACAACATGAAAAGACAAGGTTAAAAAACATATATACACGAACAGCTAAAGGAGGAATCCTGACAATGGCTCTAATATATATATATATATATATATATATATATATATATATATATATATATATAGTGGTAAGGTGGTGCAAGGGGCCGTCATTGACGGCAGGTATGTAGCACCAATGTACCTGGCATTGGTGCAGTAAAGCCGTGTAGTCTGATTTCCAGCATCAGCTGCTGGTGGCAGTTTGCTGCTGTTGCTTTAGAATAGCCGAAAGGCTAACCTGGGACGGCTTTACTGGGATGGAGTAGAGCAGGGTGGGACTCCATCCCACTACCCAGGTCCGGGTTTTGCGGGCTGTTTAAATAGCCTGGGGAATCAGCTGTGGCCTGTCCTTTGTCTAGAGCTCACATGGGAGTGAGACTCTGTGAGCCTGGCTGAAATCTCCTGTGGAGGCTGTTTCATGCGGACCTGAGGCCTATTTGAGTGTAAACAGGGCTTTTGCTCAAGGACTAAAAGCTGTTTGCCTGATTGAATCATTTATGCTGCGGTTTCCTGAAAAGGTGATGTAACCTGTATGGACATATGCTTTTGTGGATGTTTATGTGAAATAAACATAGACTTTACTTTGAACTGTTTGCCTCCGCCTCTATACTGCTGACACCCGGTCGCCTACCAGAGCTAATCTCCACAATATATATATATATATATATATATATATATATATATATATATATATATATATATATATATATACACAAATTCATGGTAAAAAATTGAGGAAATTTTTTTTTTGATCAATACACTTGATTATATGGCAATTAAAGTGCAAATCAGTGAATGTATATAATTAGTCTATTAGACCATAAGTGCAATACTAATACAAATGTGGCGAAGTGGCATCAGGCCACGCAATGCGTCGGTGGTAGGCTGCTGTAGGAGGACCTGGGCTCTGCTTATTGGTGATGTCATTTACTCTTTATTACTGACTGTATTGGCTAATGCACTTTATTAATGCATTTTACTCATAGCTATTGTGTATATACTGAACTTTTATTGACTGAGCATTTGTTTGGTTTGCACATACATATTTTCATATTAAATACACAAAAAATATATATTTTTTTCACAATTTGTATTAGTATTGCACTTATGGTCTTATAGACTAATTACATTCATTCACTGATTTGCACTTTAATTGCCATACAATCAAGTGTATTGATCAAAAAAAGAATTTCCATGAATTTGTATAATTAATACATATATATATATATATATATATATATATATATATATATATATATATATAATTTTTTTTTTTTTTTTTTTTTTTAACCTTGTCTTTCATGTTGTATGTTTTAGCTGCGAATTGATCTCAATACATTTTCTGTTTTTATATTTTCATACACTTATGAGTGCGGCTTCATTTATAGGGTTAATTTGGGGCATATCTAGAGCCCCAGCTCTGTACCCACCCCTCTTGCATCAGTTTGTGTGTGACACACCATTGCCTGTAGAGAGAGCTCTAACTTACAGGGGATGTTCACTAAGTATGTTCCAACAGTGTTAGAGAGCTGAGCTTGTCTGTGCAAGGAGAGACCTGTCCGAACAGGTGACTGTCAGTCTCCTCGCCTTCCTTGCTCTTTAAAGAGAAGCGGGCGTGCTTTATCACCGTCTGCATTCAGCAGCAGGCATGCACGGCTGGGTGTTGGTACCAGGGCAGGCTCTTCATCTGTTGCTCTGCCCAACAGCGACACCTGGTGTTCAGCACACTGCAAGTGCATGAAGCCTAGAGTGTAAGCTCTTGGGCTTCAGTGTACTTCCTGGTTTTCTGGCTCTAATTGGACAGGAAGTGACCTCACTCAGACTCTGACACATCCCTCCCTGCTCTAATTGACAGCCCTATTTAAGAGGACAGCTGGCCTGCATCCAATGCTGGATGTTATCAGCTTACTTCCTGGATTCTGTTTTCCTGATTCCGGAGTTCCTGATCTGATTTCCTGGATTTACCCTCGGATGGATGACTTGGTTTTTTACTCGGATTTTCGCACTGGACTTCGCCTGTCTGCCGCCTGCCCCTGAATCATCCATAGGACTTTGCTTGTCTACCGCCAGCCCCGACTTTTGGATTGCTCTTTTGGATTTATGTGCTTCGCTTCACCCCCACACCTGGAGCTTGCTCAAACCTTCCTTGGTTGTAGGCGGGAAGCTTGACAGTGACACACACAGTAACACTTCAGTCTGATGAAAGCACTGGAAGTGACAAGGTGGTGCTGGAGCAGCTGGTCCAGAAGTCAGGCAGATAGAGGTTGCCTTTTTGTTTTTGACCTTACATAGGCTTTAAGCATCAGGCAGACACATATGAGATTCAACAAACATCAGCCGAAAACAGAGAAAGGATACTTAGCGTCGGGGTTCCCCTTCTTGCCGTACCCCCATTCTGATTGGATTTCAAGTTTGGCCTTTTCTCCTTTGCTCATGGTGAGAAGAGCTTCATCCCACTGGAACGAGAGACAGCAAAGAGGTGAAAGCAGCCCCCAGCCGCCCCCTCCACAGCTGAGGCCTCCAGCCGCCCCCCTCCACAGCTGAGGCCCCCAGCCGCCCCCCTCCACAGCTGAGGCCCCCAGCCGCCCCCCTCCACAGCTGAGGCCCCCAGCCGCCCCCCTCCACAGCTGAGGCCCCCAGCCGCCCCCCCTCCACAGCTAAGGCCTCCAGCCGCCCCCCCTCCACAGCTAAGGCCTCCAGCCGCCCCCCCTCCACAGCTAAGGCCTCCAGCCGCCCCCCCTCCTCAGCTGAGGCCCCCAGCCGCCCCCCCTCCTCAGCTGAGGCCCCCAGCCGCCCCCCCTCCTCAGCTGGGCCCCTAGCCGCCCCCCCTCTCCACGAGAGCCCCCAGCCGCCCTGCCCCTTTCCATGCTTGGGAATCATGCCACCATGGCCCAGCCCACGACAGGGCCCCCAGCCAGTGTGCCCCTCTCCATGCCTGGAAACTCAGCCGCCCCGCCCCTCTCCATGCCTGGAAACTCAGCCGCCCCGCCCCTTTCCATGCCTTGGAACTCAGCCGCCCGTCCCCTCTCCATGCCTGGAAACTCAGCCGCCCCGCCCTTTCCATGCCTTGGAACTCAGCCGCCCGTCCCCTCTCCATGCCTGGAAACTCAGCGCCCCGCCCCTTTCCATGCCTTGGAACTCAGCCGCACGCCCCTCTCCACACCCAGAAATTCAGCCGCCCGCCCCTCTCCACACCAAGAAATTCAGCCACCCCGCCCCTCTCCACACCCAGAAATTCAGCCGCCCCGCCCCTCTCCACGCCCGGAAACGTAGCCGCCCCGCCCCTCTCCACACCCAGAAACTCAGCTGCCTGGCCCTCTCCATGCCCAGAAACTCAGCACCCCGCCCTCTCCATGCCCAGAAACTCAGCTGCCCCTCCTCTCTCCAAGCTCAAGACTCCAGACACTCTCAATGGCTCGCCTGTTCCCAGCCGTCCTGCCCCTTTCCACGCTTCGGAATAATGCCACCATGACCTTCACAACTGGGCCACCAGCCAGGGTGCCCCTTGCCACGCCCGAGAACTCATCTGTGTTGCAGAGTGTGAGCGCTGGGTATCGCCGGGGGAGGAAGAGGGGGAACACTCCCCCTATAAGCCTAAGACCCCAGCCGCCCCCCTCCCCGCGGCTGGCGCCCCAGCCGCCCCCCTCCCCGCGGCTGGCGCCCCAGTCGCCCCCCTCCCCGCGGCTGGAAACCCATCGAGCCTGAATCTCTCCATGCCTGGGGACCCAGCCATAACCACCCTTCTCACAATAACTAGGGACTCAGTACCTGAATAGTTAAACATTGACAACTACACCCCCTCGCACCTAGACAGAGTATTGATGACCATTTGATAAAGGATTCCGGATAGGGGTCGTGGGGTATCTTTGTTCTCATATCTCTCCAACTCTATGGTGTTCTGGGATGTGCAACCCTTGGAGGATCACCCCCCCCCCCCTTCCATTCTATCTCATCCCTTTTGGGTGGTTTCTCCTTCTTTCCTCTGGAATCTCTACTTTTAAAGGAGAAAAAACTCTTCCCCGATCCCTGAGCTTCCCAAATCGGGATGTCCCACTGTGTGTAAACCCACAAAAGCTTTTCCAAGTGGCCCCCACTAAGATTAAACAGCGGTGGCCAAATCTCCGGCATCTCTGGGAATACAGCGCGAGAGCGCGCCCAGCCATTCAGATAGGTTGGCGATGCGACCACTCCTGTTGCCATGCGATGTGTTATTATGCCTGGCATACGCTGCTGATTGTACCAGAACCCGCACGGTAGGGAATACAAAACCCTGAAATACAAAATCCACACGTTCCCATCCCAAATAGGCCCAGTGATCCCCCATCCGGCTAATGGGGATGCGGCCTCTTTCACTCTTCACTGAAATAAAAACGGTCTCTACAGTCTGCAATATGGAGCCCGGCCGGCAGTTGGGCATCATGATCTCACTTATTACTCACCCCTCTTATTACTTTACCAACACCAACTTTAAAATGTAGCGGTTTGGCGCCCTTCTTCTTCTTTGCACCTGGCAGGACAGGGAATGAAAAGGAGCCATTAGCAGAAGAGTCTATTCACACACCAATCTCCAGTCATCCAAGCTGCCCAGTACAGACACACAATTAAAACTGGCCCCAAAATAGGCCTTGATTACACTGAACAATCGTCTGGTGCAAAACATTTTATTCACTACCCCAATGCCAGAGTTTTACCACTAGGACGTGTTGACTTGACTTTCTCTTTAAAATGGACCAAACCCAGCTCGATCGGCCCAGGAATCTATAAAGATTCCCAGGCCGATCGATTCCCTCCCCCCGGGGCATCCAAAATTGGGATGCCCCACTGTGTGAAACCCCCCCAGGTCCGCCCCATACACTTACTTTAATTCCTGGTCCAACTGCACATGCACGGGCCGTGGCTGCATCCCCGCTATCCCTCTAGCAGGAAGCGTGCCCACGACAGCCATTTGTGAATGGCCGGCGAGGACACGCTCCCTGTTAGAGGGTAGCAGGGGATGCCGCTGCCAGCGCGCTCGGAGCCGCTGGCCTTAGACGCCGACTTAGATGCTGTGATGTCAGCAGCTCCGAGCATGCCGATTGGACGAGTGGCCGTGCATGCGCTGTAGGACCGGGAAGAGGCGAGTTTCTACGGGTGATCTGGGGGGGGGGGTTCACACAGCGGGGCACCAAAACCCAGTATAGTCAAAATCCTGGGTTTTGGTCCACTTTAAGGACACTTAAAACAAGCACACTAGAGTCAGCCGCTGGGCCTTCCCTCGGGACATCCCAAATTGGAATAAAACAGCGGCGCGTCCCCCGAATTAAACCGCAGGGAACTGAAAATCAGCATGCCCCAGTGTTACCAAGTTGGCTGGATTGCCACTCTCCCGGGTGTTGTGCCTCTCTGCCCCCTCCTGTGTCCAACGGTGCATTAGCGAGTCGCACCCCTGCTCCTCCGCATCAGCCATTCACATAGGGTAACGCCTGAGGGATAACGGCCAAGGGCCGCAAAGATGCCGTGGGATTGCCGGCTTAGTAAGTGGGCAATACCTGGGGTTTCACACAGTGGGGCATCTCAATTTGGGATGGTCCAGAGATGAGGCCATTGGCATCCCCGATGAGGGGCTCCATGGGGTCCCTTGCTCTTCTTTAAACCGGACCTTCAGCATGATTTATTGAAAAGCCCAAAACTTTTAAAATATATTAATTTTAGATGCTGGGGAATTGTTTTTTTTTTTACAGGGTGTGGGAAACAAATAAGATAGGCTCTTATTCAGGGTGAGGGTCCGGATTAATGTGAGCTTTTTGTATGTACAGGGTGTGGGAAACATATAAGATAGGCTCTTATTCAGGGTGAAGGTCCGGTTTAAGTGCCCCACACAGCATTGAGAGAAAGCTACAGCGCCTCTTACTTGTTGGGATGTTGCTGTCAAACACGGTGCCGTCCTCCAGAGTCCCCGTGTACCAGCAATGCACCGTGTCGCCTTTCTTTGGGAAGTTGGTTTTGTCTCCCTTCTTCAGGATGGACTTGGTGTATTTGGGTGGGCCCTGGTGAGAATGAGACCAAACATTAAAAAAAAGACAAAGGGACAGTCCAGTGGTACATGGGAGCAGCCATGATGGAGTTACTGCAGCTGCTGTCCCATTGGCTTCTATTGAGAGGAAAAGGGAGGAGGCACTGATTGGGCTCATAAATCTCAATAGAAGACAATAGGGCGGCAGCCACAGGTAATGCCATCATGGCTGCTCCCATGGATCACAATTTAGACTGGACTTTAATATTTACATTTTTAGCTCGTGTCTCCGCATCTCTCTCCATCACCGTCCTCACATTAGCCACAGCCAGTGGGAAGGCAAGAAGTGACGCTACTGGGGCATCCTGAATTGGAATGCCTGCTGTGTGAACCCCGATCCCCCATTCTAATCACTTGCTCCTGGAGCCCCTTGGCATCTCAACGTCGCGGGCATATCCCCGCACCAGGAATTGTTTTTACTGTGTACAGCACGGCTTGTTTCATTTCAATCATTACGTCTGGGTATTCCGCCACAAGGTGGCGAAGTTGACTGCAGAAGACTTGTGGCTCCTCCCGGCCCAATAAAAGGCCAGAAAATACCCATAGACTCCCAGTGTTGAAAAGCAGTGATGCCAGAAGCCGGGAGACCAACGATGATAACATAATAATACACAGCCCACAACAACAAATAACTTAACGAATCACCATAAAGAGGCAACCAAGGACAACGATAACAAGGGCGGGATGAAACAAGCCGTGCTGTACACAGTAAAAACATTTCTACAGGTGAGTAATCACAGAATTGTATTTTTCCTTGTGTACAGCACGGCTTGTTTCATTTCAATCATTATGTCTGGGACATCCAATAGCAGTGTCCGTAAAAAGTAGGGTGGGATCCCCAATGAGTAACGGCAGGCAGTTCAAGTCACTACCGCCAGAAGTACCTTGTGGCCAAATACAGCATCAGCTGAGGCCCTAACATCAACCTTGTAAAACTTAGAAAAAGTATGAACTGAAGACCAAGTAGCGGCCTTACAAACTTGTTCAACAGAAGCCTGGTGCTGAAAGGCCCAAGAGGCACCAATAGCCCTAGTAGAGTGAGCAGTAACATGGAAGGGAGGCTCCTTCCCTTTAGCAGAATAAGCTTGCACCACCGCCTGTTGGATCCACTTACTGATAGTGGATTTGGCTGGAGGCAAGCCCTTCCTAGGCCCGGCAGGAAGAACAAACAGAGCATCAGATTTCCTAAAGGACTCGGTGGCGACCAAATAAAATTTGAGCGCCCTGACCGCATCCAGGGAATGAAGGGTCCGTTCCTTAGAATTTTAAGGGGCAGGACACAAGGAAGGTAAGATAATGTCCTGATTGAGATGAAAGGCAGATACAACCTTGGGCAAAAAATCCGGCTTAAGATGAAACACCACCTTATCCTGATGCCACTCAAAATAAGGAGGTTTCATGGAAAGCGCCGCCAGCTCAGAGACGCAACGCACCGAGGTAACGAAAAAAAGGCTACCTTGAGAGTCAGAATGGGCAGAGCAGCATCGCGTAGCGGCTCGAAGGGAGGACCCTGCAGAGCAGAAAGTACCAAGTTCAAATCCCACACCGGTAGCAGAGGCTTACGCGGCAGACGCACATGAGTAACTCCCTGGAAAAAAAGTCTTGACAAGCCTATGATTGGCAAAAAAGATCATTGGAAAAAAATCAAGCCGAAACCTGTCCTTTGAGGGTACTAAGCTGCAGACACGAATCCAGATCATGCTGTAAAACGCTCCAGAATCCTGGGAATGGAGAAGTCATGACAAGAGAGAGACTTAGACTCACACCAAGCAATATAAGCATGCCAGACCCTGTAGTAAATCATAGACAAAGATTTCTTCCGAGCCTGAATCAAAGTATCGACAACCGAAGCCTGCAATCCCTTGCCCATCAGGATCGAAGTTTCAGCAGCCAAGCCGTTAAAGCCAGCATTTGTAAATTGGGATAGAGCAGCTGTCCCTGAGTGAGAAGCTCTGGATTGTCGGGCAAGACGTACCGATCCACCGCCATCTGGACGACGTCCGCGAACCATACCCTCCTCGGCCAGCGGGGGGCCACTAGAATGACCGGTACCCCCTCCTGGGCTATCTTGCGCAGCAGACGACCCAGCAGAGGAAAGGGAGGAAATGCATAGAGGAGCTAAAACTCCGTCCAGGGAATTGCTAGCGCGTCCGTGGCGAAGGCCAGAGGGTCCTTTGACAGGGAGACTATTCTTGGGAGCTTCAGGTCTATGTCCGGCTGTCCCCAGCGGTGACACAGAGCGTGGAATACCTTGTTGCTGAGACCATTCCCCCAGACGAGCAGACCCCCTGCTTAGGGAGTCCGCCTCCTGGTTCTCCACCCCCAGAATGTAGACCGCCGAGATGCAGGGAACAGTCTCCTCTGCCCAAGCCAAGATCAGGGACACTTCCTTGAGGGCTCGCTTGCTCCGAGTCCCTCTCTGATGATTGATGTAGACAACCGCCGTCTGATTGTCCGAGCGGACCTGTACAGCACGACCCCGTAGGTGGGGGGTCAACTGGGAGAGAACCAACCTGATCGCTCTCAACTCCGAGAGGTTGATGGGCGCATGGGCCTCCCCAGGGAACCCACTGACCCTGGAACTTCAGCGATTGCCAAACTCCCCCCCAACCGGTCAGACTGGCGTCCGTGGCGACAATCTCCCAGCGCGGAGGCAGAAAAGACCTGCCCACTAGAAGATTCCTCGAGTCCAGCCACCACGATAGGGACTGCCTGGCCAGAGGGGACAAGGCAAACTCCTGATCCAGGGACTCCTGATTCCGATCCCAAACAGACAGGAGATGTAACTGAAGAGGCCTCATGTGGAACTGAGCAAAGGGAACCGCCTCGAAGCAAGACACCATGAGACCTACCAACTGCATCTCCAGATGGATGGAGGGGTGAGGACACAACAGCAGGGTCTGCGCCTGCATCTGAATGCCCTCCAGCTTCTGCTGAGGGAGAAATGACTTGACCTGAGAAGTATCCAGCATCATGCCCAGGAAAGACCTCGCCAAAGAGGGAGATAGTGACTTGGGATAATTGATCTCCCAGCCGAAGGACTCGAGAGTGGACGTCACCACCTGAGTATCCCTCTCGGCCTGATGAAGGGATTAAGCAGCAATCAGAATGTCATCCAGGTAAGGAAGAATGTGAAAGCCCTGACTCCTCAGTAGAGCCATGACACCCGCCAGCACCTTGGTGAAAACCCGAGGAGCCGAGGTGATACCGAACGGAAAGGCCACAAACTGGTAGTGTTGATCCCCCAGAGCGAACCTCAGAAACCTCTGGTGATCTGGGAAGATTGGAACGTGATGGTAGGCATCCTTGATGTCCACCGTGGTCATGAAAATCGCCCGGCCGAAGGGAGCCTACAGCCGAGCGTAAGGTCTCCATGCGGAAGTTCTTGAACCGGACAAATTTGTTGAGACTCTTTAAGTCCAGGATGGGCCTCCGGGAACCGTCCTTCTTGGGCAACTTTTAACCGGAGGAAACCACTTCCACTCGCAGTCTCCAGACGTGAGCAAAAAGCCGAAGCTGTCCCCCCACCCCGTCGGGTGAGGGTGCCTCCTTATGTCCGAGGGGCCTTGGCGGGGGGTTTGGGCTTGGCTCCCCAAGAGAGACCGGGGCAAACCGCAGGATCTGCCTGGACCCCAACAATCTTTGCGACCACCTGAGAAGGAGGACCCACGACCTCCCCTTGAAGGGCGAAAGGAAGAGGATCCCCGAAAAGGGTGAGCCTGCTTCCTACGCTGGGCGAGCCTAACATCCTTGGTCAGCACATCAAGACGCTCACCGAAAAGACTAAGTCCAGTGAAGGGCAGCCCCGTGAGTGACTTCTTAGCGGCAGTGCCAGCCGCCCACTAACGCAACCAGACAGAACTACGCATAGCAACCAACAGGGTCGAGGCCCTACCGCCCAGCCTGACGGCGTTATCAATGGCAGATAACACAAAGGCAATAAGGCGGAGAAGGCAAGATGGCGCCTAAGACAGGAAATGGCGCCCAGAGGGAGGCGGACCAGCCTCCTCAGCGTCTCCCGTCGCAGAGCGCAGTGCGCTCGTGGTGTCGGAAAGAGAAGGCCGCAACACTCGCGGCGGAGCGCGCAGCCTGCCCCCCCCCCCAGCAGCGGCCTCGGCGGGGAGAGGGGAGAGGCGGGGAGAGGGGAGCAGGGGCACAGCGGACCGGGGGGGGGGGGGAGGAAGGGGGGAAGAAACCCCCCCCCCAAGAGCAAGAATAACAGTGGCCAAGGCAACAAAGAAGCACCCCTCACAAAGTAAGAAACTCACCCCAGTAGAAAGCATACCAGTAACACACAACAGAGCAGAGTGGTTTCTCCATTCCCCCTATAGGCTCACCATTTGCCTATGGATGGCTACCCTTCAGATACAGGGTCTGCGGCCCGGAGCAAAGCTCCCGAACACCCGACCCCAGGTGTTCCCCTACCGTCACCCGATCCGTCAGCCAAGGCTGGGAGGCAGGAGGGTCCGGAAACGGGTGGAAATAGGCTTACAGGGCCGACGGGCTTGGTTGCCCAGCTCGCCTGCGAATAACCAGAGAGAGACATTTTCGGTCTTCGCAGTCAGGACTGCAGATAAACACTGGGAGTCTATGGGTATTTTCTGCCCTTTTATTGGGCCGGGAGGAGCCACAAGTCTTCTGCAGTCAACTGCGCCACCTTGTGGCGGAATATCCAGACGTAATGACTGAAAGGAAACAAGCCGTGCTGTACACAAAAAAAAATATTGTATTTAGCAAATATACAAAACCTTTGATTAAGGCCCCCAGACACAACTTTGCATGGGGCCCCAGAAATGATAAGCACGACCCTGGATGCAGCTTTGTCAGGAGAAGGTGTATGAAGATGGCTGCTGCCGGTAACCCCACTGACACACAGGTGTCAAACTTCTGTTTCCTACCCGGTTTAAAATGGTTTTATTTTCCACCATGTGACTCTATTAATTTCTTTTAGATCCAGTGCGGTTTTCCCATCCCCTATAGGGAAAAAAAAAAAAAAAAACATACCAACTTCCTTTTAGGGAGATAGCTTAACATATGAATCTCAGTTTGGCTCCACTTTAATGGCTTCAGCCTCTATATAAAGCAGATACTCGTTGCTATATATCTGCTTTATATAGAGGCTGAAGCCATTAAAGTGGAGCCAAACTGAGATTCATATGTTAAGCTATCTCCCTAAAAGAAAGTGGGAACGTTATTTTTTCTATAGGTGATGGGAAAACCGCACTGGATTTAAAAGAAATTAATAGAGTCACTTGGTGGAAAATACAGTATTTTATTGGAATATCTCGCTGGCTTATATATAGACTTTGTGCTTTATATAAACTTGGAAATACATTGAAGGGGGCAGGATGTGACAGCAGTCCATTGTTCGCAGTGGGAAAAAATACCATTTTGTGAATACTCACCTGTAAAAATACCATTTTGTGAATACTCACCTGTAAAATGGGTATTATAAGTATGTCACACACCCCGCTTCAGATATTAAATCATTAGACATGGGTTATACTCACCGCTAGGTGGCACTGTTGCAGAGAAGTCCAGAAAGCAACAAGCCCCTCCCGGTCTATACATACCTGGTACCTCCCAACAATTCCCCAGTATTCAAACAGCAGTAAAGACAGGGTACCAGGAAAAAACAATGGTAACCCTGAACTGTAAAATAAAAAACTTCACCATATAAAGAACCAGGATACCAAAAAGGGCGGGTGAAGCGGGGTGTGTGACATACTTATAATACCCATTTTACAGGTGAGTATTCACAAAATGGTATTATTCTAAGTATGTCACACACCCCGCTTCAGATATTAAATCATTAGACATGGGACATCCAACAGCAGTGTCCAAAAAAAGGGCGGGTATCCAACCAGGCAATAATGCAGAAACTCAAACCACTGCAGCCTGCAGAACCTTGCGGCCAAAAACAGCATCCGCTGAGGCCCACACATCAACCTTATAAAACTTATAAAAAAGACCAAGTAGCAGCCTTACAAACTTGATCAACAGAAGCCTGGTGCTGAAAAGCCCAGGACGCTCCAACCGAACGAGTAGAATGAGCAGTAACACAAAAAGGGGGATCCTTCCCTTTGGCAGAATAGGCCCCAACAACCTCCTGACGAATCCACTTGCTAATGGAGGACTTAGCCGGAGCCAAGCCCTTCCTAGGCCCACAGGGCACCACGAAAAAAGCATCCGTCTTACGAAAAGGAGATGTAGTACGCAAATAGCACTTAACACAGCGTACCACATCCAAACAATGCAAAGCGCGCTCCTTGTCATTCCTAGGCTTAGGACACAAGGAAGGAGGAACAACGTCCTGGTTAAGATGAAAAGCCGAGACCACCTTAGGAAGAAAGTCTGGTTTGAAGCGAAAAACCACTTTGTCCTGATGTTTCTCAAAATAAGGAGCCTGAAACGACAAGGCTGCCAACTCTGAAACACGCCGAACCGAAGTGATGGCCACCAGAAAAACAACCATCTGAGTCAGAGTAGACAGAGCAATATCCTGCAAAGGCTCAAAAGGAGGAGCCTGAGGAGCAGAGAGAACCAAATTCAAATCCCAAACAGGGAGCAAAGGCTTCCTAGGAGGCCGCAGATGCGAAACCCCCTGGAAAAAAGTCTTGACCAAAGGATGGAGTGCAAATGACCTCTGAAAAAAGATAGACAAAGCAGAAACTACTCAGCTAAAGACCAGAGTCCAACCCTGATTGAAGAAATTCCAAAATCCTAGAAATAGAAAAGACCCGGCAGGGCAAAGATCTAGCCTCACACCAATCAATATAAGATCTCCAAGCCCTATAATAGATGGAAGAAGAGGATCTCTTCCTGGCACTAATAAGAGTCCGAATAACCGAATCCGAAAGACCCTCCTCCTTTAAGATGGAGGTTTCAGCAGCCAAGCCGTCAAAGCCAGCGTTGGTAAACTGGGGTAACACAGTTGACCCTGAGTGAGAAGATCCGGCCGAAGAGGCAGATCGAACTGATCCACAGCCAGACGAACGATGTCTGCGAACCACACCCGCCTTGGCCACCTTGGAGCCATGAGAATGGCGGGAACTTCTTCCAGAACCAACTTTCGCAGCACCCTGCCTAGCATGGGGATCGGAGGAAACAGATAAAGAAACCCCAGGTCCCTCCAGCTCAGGGCCATGGCATCCGCCGCCAGATCCTGAGAAAGCGACACGAATGTCGGAAGCTTGTGATTGTGACGAGAGGCAAACAGATCCACCTCCGGCGTCCCCCACCGGAGACAAAGCGACCGAAAACACCTGGGGGTGGAGAGACCATTCCCCCCGGCGGGACGAACACCGGCTCAGAAAGTCCGCCTCCGTGTTTTCCACTCCTGGAATGTACACTGCCGAGATGCAAGGGACATGAGTCTCCACCCAAACTAGGATCAGAGACACCTCCCCGAGGGCACCCAGACTGCGAGTCCCTCCTTGGTGATTGATGTAAGCAACCGCCGTCCGATTGTCCGATCGAACCTGAACCGGCAGGCCCTGTAAATGCTGCGTCAAGTGAGACAGAACCAACCTGATGGCTCTCAACTCTAGAACATTGATGGGCAAGTGGGCCTCCTGAGGGCCCCACCGCCCCCGGAACCGAAGATCCTTCCAGAAACCTCCCCATCCTGACAAACTGGCGTCCGTGGTGACAGTTTCCCAAAGCGGGGTCAGAAATGACCTGCCCTTCAGAAGATTGTCCGAGACCATCCACCACAGAAGAGACTGCCGAACCCGGGGGGACATCCGGAAGGACCGATCCAACGACCGCGGTCGCCGGTCCCAAGACGCCAACAGATGAAGCTGAAGCGTCCGCGTGTGAAACTGCGCGAAGGGAACTGCCTCGAAAGAAGCTACCATCAACCCCACCAGTCTCATCCCTAGCCAGATGGACGGGCGAGGATTGGAAAGAAGAAGCTGAACCAATTCCTGAATCAAAAGAACCTTGGCCTGAGGGAGAAAAACTCTGTGCCGGCAAGAGTCCAAGGACATCCCCAGAAAGGTCACCACCCTGGCCGGAACCAGCGAGGACTTGGGGTAGTTGATCACCCAGCCGAACCTTTCCAGCATAGACACCACCGTGCTGGTGTCCCCTTCCGCTTGACTGAAGGAAGGCGCCATGATGAGAAGATCGTCCAGATAAGGCACAATGTGAATCCCCTGAGCTCTGAGCAGGGCCATCACACCCGCCAACACCTTGGTGAACACTCTCGGAGCCGAGGTGAGGCCGAATGGAAGAGCTACAAACTGGAAATGCCGATCCTCCACCACAAAGCGAAGAAACCTCTGGTGAGCCGGAAAAATCGGAATGTGAAGGTATGCATCCTTGATGTCTATGGACGTCATAAAGTCCCCCTGCCGAAGTGAACTGTCCGCAGAGTTTCCATGCGAAACTTCCGGGGACGAACAAACCGGTTGAGAAACTTCAAATCCAGGATGGGACGGAACGACCCATCCTTTTTGGGTACAGTGAAGAGATTGGAATAATACCCGCGCCCCACCTCCGAAGGAGGGACCGGGCAGATGACTGCCAATTCCAGAAGATTCCTTACCGCCGCCAGGAGCCCCTGCGCGGCCAAAGGATCTGAAGGGACACGAGACCTGAAAAACCTTGGAGGAGGGCGGGACTCGAACTCCAGCTTGTAACCGGCCGACACCACCTCCCGGATCCACCTGTCCGAGACCTCCTGGTCCCATACCCGGGAGAAGAGTCGCAGCCGTCCCCCCACCCGTAAGGGTGAGGGCGCCCCCTCATTGCTGAGCGGGCTTGGCAGCTGGTTTGGGCTTTGCGCCCCAGATGTGAACGGGACGTCCACGGCCTTTATCCCTATTCCAGCTGGCACCCCTGGAAGCCGAGAAGCCCGCACCCCTGCCGGCTCTGGCTCCCCGAAAGGAAGGATTGAAGGGGGCCGCCCCCCGAAAGGAGCGACGAAATTTCTTGCGCTGAGGAAACTTACCTTCCCTGGCAACAGAATCCAGCTTTTCACCGAAAAGTCTCAAACCCAGAAAGGGAAGAGCCGTGAGCGATCTCTTGGAATTAAAATCAGCCGTCCACTGCCTCAACCACACTGAGTGGCGGATAGCTACCAACAGAGCCGTTGCCCTGCCACACATCAACATGGCATCATCCTGAGCGGCAAGAATAAATGACAAGAAGGATTCACATCGCTTAAGGGCAAGAAACTCATCACAAGTAGGATCAAGATCCACACATAAATCCCTGACAATAGACCTAACCGCCACAACAAGAGTGCCGAAGCACAAACAGGCCTCAAAACCGAACCCGCACAGACAAAACCATGACGGGCCAGCTGATCAATCCGGCGATCCTCGCCGTCCTTGAGAGAAGTCGTGTCAGGAGAATGCAAAACCGCCGTATTAGATAGTCCCAAGACCAGAGCATCAACCTCGGGAGGGACAGACCAACGCTTCACCAAGTCCGCCGGAAAGGGATACTTTCTATCCCAGCTAGGCGGCACCCCAACGAGACGCGTAGGTTGCTCCCATTCCTTAAGGACAACATCCTCCAAATGCTGTTGACTGGGAAACTCCAAGCGCGGCCTGGTCACCCCAAAAAGCTGACCCTTAGGCCGAGGAGCAGCTTCAGGAGGGTCCAAATCCAAAACCTCAAACATTTGGGCCAGAATGGAAGGCGTGTCGGGGACGGACCCCGTGGCCTGGTCACCCTCAGCACCCAGCAGCTGCTGAACCTCAGGATCATCTAATTCCTCAATAAGCTCACCCTCTTCAAGGGGACGATCTGACCAATCCAGAGCCTCAACAACCTCATCATCTGAATCCGGCGGAGGCGGAGACAAGTGTTTCCGCTTAGCCGGAGACTTCTGAGCGACCACAGCAGAAAACATTTTCTCGAGGCTGGCCAATCGGGAGCATACCTCAGATTGCGAATCACCCCCAATGACAACGTCACACGGGGTCCGGAACAGGCGAGGAGGGGAGGGAGATGGCGCGGCCGAGGAAGGACCAGGCACTGGGGTGCCGGACTGGCGCTCAATGTTCCGCTGTGCACATGGAATACAAATAATGACATCATCCCCTGGGAGCGGAGTCCCACACCCCCCGCAGAGCCTGGACTGCCCCGAAGGACCGTTTCCGGTATCTTTGGTAGCCTCCATATGGTGAAATTATGGTAAATGCAGTAACCCAGGGATTTACGCCGTAAGCGACCCGGGATGCCCCTCTAGTATTTATGTGACTATATAGATAGAGCCCAAAAATGGGGAATTTAGCAAAAAAACCCAAAAATGAAGGTAACGGCCAACCCCAACTAGCCATGCCGCCCGGTCCCGCCCGCCTCCAGTATGACAGCCAGCGGGCGCCGAGAAGCGGTCCTCGGCGCCCCCACATCCAGGCGGGCCGGCGGCGCAGCGCGCCACCCGGCCCCGCCCACCCTGGAGATCCAACCGAGAGCCTGCCCTCAGAAGAGAACGAGCGGCGGGCCGGCGGTGCACGCGCTGCCCGACCCGCCCCCCGCACCAACTAAAAGTAGTCCCGGGGGCTCAAGGAGACCCCCTAATCCAAAAAGTGACCAGGCAGACAGACGGGCCGGCCTCAAGCCACCCGTCCCTGCCACACACACCGAGCACACTTCACACACACACATCACAATAATAAAGTAAAACGCAGGGAGAAGGCCAAACGAGGGGGAACCTGAAGTGACCTAAGGGCTGGGGAATCCCACATCCGGATCACCAAAAACCGGTACACCGCATTGGTGGGAGACTTCTTTCTTCTGTCTTGTCGCCACCTTGCAGAGAAGAACACTGGGGAATTGTTGGGAGGTACCAGGTATGTATAGACCGGGAGGGGCTTGTTGCTTTCTGGACTTCTCTGCAACAGTGCCACCTAGCGGTGAGTATAACCCATGTCTAATGATTTAAAGTGGACCAACACCCAGGATTTTGACTATCCTGGGTTTTGGTCCACTTCGGCGGGGCACCCCGATCGGGGGTGCCCCGCTGTGTGAAACCCCCCAGAAACCCCAAAAAACTCACCTCTCAACGCTCCCACGTGAACGCCCCAGCCAATCCCCGCCAACGTCCAGGCGGGGATCAGGAACGTCCAAGCCGCCGCCGCCTCCCGCGCGTCACTCTCGGCGCGCGTGCGCCCCCGCCGGCCATTCACAGAGGGCCAGCGCGGGCGCGCGCACGTCTGGAGGGGCGCGCGGGAGGCGGCGGCGGATCAGGTAAGATGTTTTTGGGGTTTCTGGGGGGTTTCACCCCGCGGGACATCCCGATCTCGGATGTCGCGCGGGGTGGGAGGTGATCGGCCCGGAAATCTTATAGATTTCCGGGCCGATCACCCCTGGGTGTTGGTCCTCTTTAATATCTGAAGCGGGGTGTGTGACATACTTAGAATATGGGTATTATAAGTATGTCACACACCCCGCTTCAAGAAATTCATAACGTGTGGGTAATACTGACCTGTAGAGGGCGATATGCAGAGATGCCAGGAAAAAAGAGAGCCCCTCCCGGTCCATAAATACCTAGGACCTCCCACTCATTACCCAGTATAAGAACAGCAGTAAGGTAAGGGACCAGGAAGAGCCCAACACAAAGCATAACAACGCAAAGTTCACCATATAAAGGATCCAGAATACAAAAGGGCAGGGTGAAGCGGGGTGTGTGACATACTTACAATACCCATTTTACAGGCGAGCATTCACAAAATGGTATTATTCTAAGTATGTCACACACCCCGCTTCAAGAAATTCATAACGTGTGGGACATCCAACAGCAGTGTCCATAAAGGGCAGGGATCCAAAACAAGGCAACAAGGCACAACTTAAACCACTGCAGCTTGCAGAACTTTGCGGCCAAACAGAGCATCCGCTGAGGCCCGAACATCAACCTTGGAAAACTTGGAAAAAGTGTGAACAGAAGACCAAGTAGCAGCCTTACAAACTTGCTCAACAGAGGCCTGGTGCTGAAAAGCCCAGGACGCCCACACCGCACGAGTAGAATGAGCAGTAACACGAAAAGGGGGTACCTTCCCTTTGGCAGAATAGGCCCCAACTATGGTCTGACATATCCATTTACTAATGGAAGACTTGGCAGGCGCCAAGCCTTTTCGGGGCCCGGAGGGCACCACAAAAAAGGCATCCGTCTTACGAAAGGAAGACGTTACCTCCAAATAATACTTCACAACACGAACCACATCCAAAGAATGCAGGGCCCTCTCCACAGCGATGGCGATGGCTACCAAAAAGGCCACCTTCTGCGTAAGTGAAGACAAGGCAATATCATTCAAGGGCTCAAAAGGAGAATCCTGAAGAGCAGAAAGAACCAATTTCAAATCCCAAACAGGGAGCAAAGGTTTTCTAGGAGGCCGCACGTGCGTGACTCCCTGGAAAAAAGTCTTAACCAAAGGATGTAGGGCAAATGACCTTTGAAAGAACACCGCCAGGGCAGAAACCTGCCCCTTCAGAGTACTAAGCTGGAGCCCCAGGCCCAGACCATGTTGAAGAAACTCCAGGATTCTGGAGATGAGAGGAAAATTCCCTACAAGGCAACGCCCTGATCTCACACCAACCAATATAAGACCTCCCAGTCCTATAGTAGATATTAGAGGAAGACCGCTTCCTAGCACTAATGAGAGTTCGAATCACAGCATCGGAAAGACCTTCCTCCTTCAAGATGGAGGTTTCAGCAGCCACGCCGTCAAAGCCAGCGTTGGTAAATTGGGATAACGTAGTTGACCCTGGGTGAGCAGATCCAGCAGCAGGGGCAGAACGAACTGATCCTCTGCTAACCTTACCACATCTGCGAACCAAACCTGTCTTGGCCACCTTGGAGCCACCAGAATTGCTGACGCACCCTCCAGGGCCAGCTTGCGCACCACTCTGGCCACCAAGGGAAATGGAGGGAACAGATACAAAAACCCCAAATCCCTCCAGTTCAGAGACATGGCATCCACTGCCAGAGCCAGTGGATCCCGTGAGAGAGACACAAATGTCGGAGGTTTGTGATTGTGACGAGAGGCAAAGAGGTCCACCACCGGGGACCCCCACCTGAGACAAATCAAGCGAAACACTTTGGGGCTGAGAGACCATTCCCCCCGGCGAGCTGAGAACCTGCTCAGAGAGTCCGCCTCAGTGTTCTCCGCTCCCGGAATGTGAACTGCTGAAATGCACGGGACGTGGGTCTCCGCCCAGGCCAGAATCAAAGACACTTCCTTGAGGGCACTCCTGCTGCGAGTCCCTCCCTGGTGATTGATGTAGGCGACCGCTGTCCGATTGTCCGACCGGACTTGAACCGGCAATCCTTGCAACTGATGAGTCAAGCGAAACAGAACCATCCTGATGGCCCTTCCAGAACATTGATGGACTTGTGAGCCTCCCGAGGCCCCCACAGTCCCTGAAACTGACGATCCTTCCAGAACCCCCCCCATCCTGATAGACTGGCATCCGTGGTGACCGTCTCCCAACAAGGGGCCAGAAAGGATCTGCCCCTCGACAGATTGATTGGATCCAGCCACCACAGAAGGGAGCACCGAACTCGGGGGGGGTCATCAGGAAGGACTGATCCAACGACAGTGGCGACCCGTCCCAGGCCGCCAACAGATGGAGCTGGAGTGTCCTTGTGTGGAACTGAGCAAAGGGAACCGCTTCGAAGGAGGCTACCATCAATCCCACCAGCCTCATCCCCAGTCTGATGGCCGGACGAGGGATAGACAGGAGTCGTCGAACCAACTCTTGAATCAAGAGAACCTTGGACTGAGGAAGAAACACCCTGGCCTGGGAAGTATCCAGGGACATTCCCAGAAAAGACACTAACCTGGACGGAGAAAGGGAGGACTTGGGGTAGTTGATCACCCACCCGAATCTCTCCAGAGTGGACACTACAGTTCTGATGTCCAATACCGCTTGGCTGAAGGAAGATGCCATAATGAGGTCGTCCAGATAAGGGACAATGCGAATACCCTGGGCTCTGAGGAGAGCCATCACCCCGGCCAGCACCTTGGTGAAAACCCTTGGAGCCGAGGTAAGACCGAAAGGAAGTGCCACAAACTGAAAATGCCGATCCTCACCACGAACCTGAGAAATCTCTGGTGCACTGGAAAAATCGGCACATGCAGATAGGCGTCCTTGATGTCTACGGACGTCAGAAAGTCCCCCTGCCGAAGAGAGTGGATAGCTGAACGCAGCGTTTCCATGCGAAATTTCCGCGGACGGACGAACCTGTTGAGGATCTTTAGATCCAGAATGGGTCGAACTGAGCCGTCCTTCTTGGGCACCGTGAACAGATTGGAATAAAAGCCCCGACCCCTGTCTGAGGGGGGCACTGGGCAAATAACTGCCATATCCAACAGACTCTCCTGCACGGCCAGAAGGTCTGAAGGCACCCGAGACCTGAGGAATCTGGGAGGGGGCCGGAGCTCGAACTCCAGCTTGTAGCCGGAAGTCACCACTTCCCGGATCCATCTGTCCGAGACCTCCCGGTCCCAGACCTGGGAGAAGTGTTGCAGCCGTCCCCCCACCCACATGGGTGAGGGCTCCCCCTCATTGCTGAGCTGGCTTGGCAGCGGGTTTGGGCTTAGAGCCCCAGCTGTATCCTGGGCGGGCACGTCCTCTGCCCCTGTTCCAGGAATCTCCTCTGGCTGCGGGGAAAACAATTCCTCTGCCAGCTCTAGCCCCATGAAAGGAAGGAGCAAAGGAACCCGCCCCCCGAAAGGGACAACGCTGTTTTTTGCGTTGAGGTAACTTACCACCCTTGGCAACTGAATTCAACTTCTCACCAAAGAGCCGTAATCCCACAAAGGGAAGAGCGGTCAGCGACTTTTTAGACACAAAATCAGCCGCCCACTGGCGCAACCAAACCGAACGCCGAATAGTCACCAATAGAGCGGACGTTCTGCCACACATCATCAGTGTGTCATCCAAGGCAACTAGTACAAATGACAAAAACAATTCACACCTTTTAAGGCCAAGGAACTCGTCACTATCCGGATCTAACCCGGAAGAAGTCAACAGGTCCCTGACCACCGACCTGGTAGCCACCACCAGCAGCGCTGAAGCACAAACCGGCCTCATGGCTGACCAAACACTGGCAAAACCATGACAAGCCATTTGGTCAATGCGTTTATCCTCACCATCTTTAAGAGTGGAGCAATCAGGAGAATTTAAAACAGTAGTGTTGGATAAACCGAGAATCTGTGCATCCACCTCGGGAGGGGACGCCCAACGCTTAACCGTATCCAAGGGAAAGGGATATTTTTTTGTCCCAACCCTGAGGGAGACCTGGGAGCCAGGCAGGCCTCTCCCATTCCTTAGCAATAATCCCATCAAAATGCTTTTGGTTAGGAAATTCCAAGCGCGGCCTGGATTCTTCGAAAAATTCCCCCTTTTGCTGTGGAACCACCTCAGGAGGAGAAATAGCCAAAACCTCAAACATCTGAGCCAGAACATTAGGAGTATCCGAAGACCTCCCCAAGCCCCGCTCGGTATCAGCACCCACAAACTGCTGATCGTCTGAATTATCTGATTCTTCATATACCTCCCCTTCCTCAAGTTGGGAGTAATCAGACCAGTCCAGATTATCAAGATCATCCAAGTCGGCCACCGGTGAAGACGGCGACAAGTGCTTTCTCTTAGCTGGAGCCTTTCTGGTGACCGTGCTGGAGAATAATTTTTCAAGATTGGCCAATCGGGCACACATCTCCGATTGCAACTGCCCGCCCATGACAACGTCAGACTGGGCACGGATCAAACTGGGAGGGGGGGGGAGGAGAGACCGGCGGCGCTGAACCAGACGCCTGGGGTCCGGACTGCCGCGTAATAGTCTGCTGTGCGCATGGTATACACAGATATACATCATCGCCAGTAAGGGATGCCCCATACACTTCCGGGATTGCCCCGAGGGGCGCCCGAGCCCAGTATCCGGGGATGCCTCCATAAGGTGAACTTATACTTGTTTGCAATGACCGAGGGAATTACGCATATAAGCAACCCGGGATGCCCCTTTAATGTCCCAAGTGGGAGGATTTGCAATAAGCCAATTAAGAACCCAGGGACCCTAGGACCGGGAGAAACCCCCTAACACCACTGTAGGTTATATCTGAAAGACATAATAAAAAAGGCTAATAAGAAAAGCGGAGTATTAAAAAAAAAATATATATATATATATATATATATATATATATATATATATATATATATGACATAAAAATATATAATTATAGGTGATGGGACAGAAGGGGGGCCCACCGGGCCACTCACTGTGGTCCTGAAGACAGCTTCCTGTCTCCGTGAGGTAAAGAGCAGCTGTGAGGAGAGAAGGGGGGCGTGGCCAGCTCCTTCTGAGGAAACAGGCACAGAGAAAAGCACCTCAGCGGTGCCTGTGACACAGGGGCGGGCCGCAGCGCTGGAAAGCCTGGCCCCGCCCCCAAGAGTGAAAGCGTGAGGGGAGAAGCTCCCCTCCGCCATGACAATGCAAAAAGGCCGGCACCGCAGCCACGTGCGGCCGCGGCGCCGGTCTCAGAAGAGACAGAAGGAGTGGAGCGGGCCGAGGCTTTGACCCTGATGCCCGGCCCCGCCCCTTTACCTCAGGGAGAAAGCCTGCATAAAAATGGTGGCCACAGCGCCGTTTTGACAGAGAAATACACGCTGTTATGAAGTAATAAATAAGTTAATAACTACTGGGAGGATAATTTAATAAATGAATACATTAAAACATTATTAAGAATTAATGATTACAAAATTTGGCCCTAACACCGAATAAGGGGCCCTGCTCCTACCCTCCGCTATCCCGCTAGAGAGAGGGGCATTACCCAAGGGGGGGGGGGGAAACCACCCAAAGTGTAAGGCCAAGGGACGGGGCATCCCAAACCGGGGTCACCGTCCCGGATGACCGCCTACCCTCTTATATAGGGTCTCACGGGAGAGCATTTGCTCTTAAGCACCAAGGGTGCTTTTCTACCCTCACCCGGACCGTCAGCCTAGGCTGGGAGGCATGAGGTAACAGAAAAAAAAGATCCAGGCGGAAATAGATAACTAAAGGGCCGGGAGTCATCCCGCTACCTGAAATCCCCCTGTGCAAGGAGGAGACCACATCTTCTGACTTGCTCGCCGTCTGCAGAGATGAAGACTGGGTAATGAGTGGGAGGTCCCAGGTATTTATGGACTGGGAGGGGCTCTCTTTTTTCCTGGCATCTCTGCATATCGCCCTCTACAGTTCAGTATTACCCACACGTTATGAATTTCTTGAAGCGGGGTGTGTGACATACTTAGAATATATTTTATAAGGATTGGATTATAATTTAATTTGTTGTTTATTTGCGCGACCTTGGGAAATTTTATTTCTGTTTGTGGAAATACAATATTAACCTTGTCGGGCCCTGCTCTTGCTCTGTGGGTGCGTGAGTGAACCCAGAAGATTTCACAAAGAGGGGCATCCTGGCATTGTCAATCCATGGCATAGGTAATCCATGGCTGTCCAATTTCTACTCCCTGTGGCATCCCAAACTAGGATGCCCCACTGTGAAACCCTATTAAATCGCCGCACCCACTCCCCTAACCTGGTTCCAAGGATGCATGCGCAGGTCACGGCCTTGCTATACCTTTAGCTAGATGGCAGTCATTTGTGATTGGCTGACCTGGGCACACCCCCAGCTAGAGGTGAGCGGCGATGCAACCAGTGGCCCGCTCTGCACCATTCAGATCGCTAACTACTGTGAGGTCACTGCATCTTGCATAATTGAATGGAGCTGAGCACACTGATTCTGCAGCAGCTGCTATGATGTCATAGACCCTCCCACCCCTGTGTGTGATGTCACAGCACCTTACATTACTGAATGGAGCTGAGCACACTGATTCTGCAGCAGTTGCTGTGATGTCATAGACCCTCCCACCCGTGTGTGATGTCACTGCATCTTACATAACCGAATGGAGCTGAGCGCTCTGATTCTGCAGCAGCTGCTGTGATGTCATAGACCCTCCCACCTGTGTGATGTCACAGCATCTTACATAACTGAATGGAGCTGAGCACACGGATTCTGCAGCAGCTGCTGTGATGTCATAGACCCTCCCACCTGTGTGTGATGTCACTGCATCTTACATAACTGAATGGAGCTGAGCGCACTGATTCTGCAGCAGCTGCTGTGATGTCATAGACCCTCCCACCCCTGTGTGTGATGTCACAGCATCTTACATTACTGAATGGAGCTGAGCACACCGATTCTGCAGCAGCTGCTGTGATGTCATAGACCCTCCCACCTGTGTGTGATGTCACTGCATCTTACATAACTGAATGGAGCTGAGCGCACTGATTCTGCAGCAGCTGCTGTGATGTCATAGACCCTCCCACCCCTGTGTGTGATGTCACAGCACCTTACATTACTGAATGGAGCTGAGCACACTGATTCTGCAGCAGCTGCTGTGATGTCATAGACCCTCCCACCCCTGTGTGTGATGTCACTGAATCTTACATTACTGAATGGAGCTGAGCACACAGATTCTGCAGCAGCTGCTGTGATGTCATAGACCCTCCCACCCGTGTGTGATGTCACTGAATCTTACATAACCGAATGGAGCTGAGCGCACTGATTCTGCAGCAGCTGCTGTGATGTCATAGACCCTCCCACCCCTGTGTGTGATGTCACTGCATCTTACATAACTGAATGGAGCGGAGTGCACCGTGATGTCATAGACCCTCCCACCCCTGTGTGTAAAGTCACTGCATCTTGTATAACTGTACTGTGTTACACCCCCCCCCTCACTCACTCGCCACAGCCTGTCCGTCAAGTGCAGTTGTTTATTCTACCCTGGCAGGTAGGGGCCAAATGCATTTGCACAGGATGGCTGCATCTACTGACGGCAGAAGGTGGGAGGTCTACTTACTTCATCAACAACTTCCTCTGGCTTCGCCTCGGGCTTCACTTCGTCCACTTTAAGATTTTTCACATCTTTGGTCACGTTGTCCATGCTGTCCATTCCTTTGAACCGCTGGAATAAACATTTGAAATAGTCACTAGAAACATAGCTCACCTGTCAGAGCTTCCAACAATCCATAGCTCACCTGTCAGAGCGTCCAACAATACATAGCTCACCTGTCAGAGCGTCCAACAATCCATAGCTCACCTGTCAGAGCTTCCAACAATACACAGCTCACCTGTCAGAGCTCCCAATAATACATAGCTCACCTGTCAGAGCTCCCAACAATACATAGCTCACCTGTCAGAGCTTCCAACAATCTATAGCTCACCTGTCAGAGCTTCCAACAATACACAGCTCACCTGTCAGAGCTCCCAATAATACATAGCTCACCTGTCAGAGCTCCCAATAATACATAGCTCACCTGTCAGAGCTCCCAATAATACATAGCTCACCTGTCAGAGCTCCCAATAATACATAGCTCACCTGTCAGAGCTCCCAATAATACATAGCTCACCTGTCAGAGCTCCCAATAATACATAGCTCACCTGTCAGAGCTCCCAATAATACATAGCTCACCTGTCAGAGCTCCCAATAATACATAGCTCACCTGTCAGAGCTCCCAATAATACATAGCTCACCTGTCAGAGCTCCCAATAATACATAGCTCACCTGTCAGAGCTCCCAATAATACATAGCTCACCTGTCAGAGCTCCCAATAATACATAGCTCACCTGTCAGAGCTCCCAATAATACATAGCTCACCTGTCAGAGCTCCCAATAATACATAGCTCACCTGTCAGAGCTCCCAATAATACATAGCTCACCTGTCAGAGCTCCCAATAATACATAGCTCACCTGTCAGAGCTCCCAACAATACATAGCTCACCTGTCAGAGCTTCCAACAATCCATAGCTCACCTGTCAGAGCTCCCAATAATACATAGCTCACCTGTCAGAGCTTCCAACAATACATAGCTCACCTGTCAGAGCTTCCAACATAGCTCACCTGTCAGAGCGTCCAACAATACATAGCTCACCTGTCAGAGCTCCCAATAATACATAGCTCACCTGTCAGAGCGTCCAACAATACATAGCTCACCTGTCAGAGCTCCCAATAATACATAGCTCACCTGTCAGAGCTCCCAATAATACATAGCTCACCTGTCAGAGCTTCCAACAATACACAGCTCACCTGTCAGAGCGTCCAACAATACATAGCTCACCTGTCAGAGCGTCCAACAATACATAGCTCACCTGTCAGAGCTCCCAATAATACATAGCTCACCTGTCAGAGCTCCCAATAATACATAGCTCACCTGTCAGAGCTCCCAACAATACATAGCTCACCTGTCAGAGCTCCCAATAATACATAGCTCACCTGTCAGAGCGTCCAACAATACACAGCTCACCTGTCAGAGCGTCCAACAATACACAGCTCACCTGTCAGAGCTCCCGACAATACATAGCTCACCTGTCAGAGCGTCCAACAATACATAGCTCACCTGTCAGAGCTTCCAACAATACATAGCTCACCTGTCAGAGCTTCCAACAATACATAGCTCACCTGTCAGAGCTCCCGACAATACATAGCTCACCTGTCAGAGCGTCCAACAATACATAGCTCACCTGTCAGAGCTTCCAACAATACATAGCTCACCTGTCAGAGCTCCCAATAATACATAGCTCACCTGTCAGAGCTCCCAACAATCCATAGCTCACCTGTCAGAGCTTCCAACAATACATAGCTCACCTGTCAGAGCTCCCAACAATACATAGCTCACCTGTCAGAGCTCCCGACAATACATAGCTCACCTGTCAGAGCGTCCAACAATACATAGCTCACCTGTCAGAGCTTCCAACAATACATAGCTCACCTGTCAGAGCTTCCAACAATACACAGCTCACCTGTCAGAGCTCCCGACAATACACAGCTCACCTGTCAGAGCGTCCAACAATACACAGCTCACCTGTCAGAGCTTCCAACAATACATAGCTCACCTGTCAGAGCTTCCGACAATCCATAGCTCACCTGTCAGAGCGTCCAACAATACATAGCTCACCTGTCAGAGCTTCCAACAATCTATAGCTCACCTGTCAGAGCTTCCAACAATACATAGCTCACCTGTCAGAGCGTCCAACAATACATAGCTCACCTGTCAGAGCTTCCAACAATCTATAGCTCACCTGTCAGAGCTTCCAACAATACATAGCTCACCTGTCAGAGCTTCCAACATAGCTCACCTGTCAGAGCGTCCAACAATACATAGCTCACCTGTCAGAGCTCCCAATAATACATAGCTCACCTGTCAGAGCGTCCAACAATACATAGCTCACCTGTCAGAGCTCCCAATAATACATAGCTCACCTGTCAGAGCTTCCAACAATACACAGCTCACCTGTCAGAGCGTCCAACAATACATAGCTCACCTGTCAGAGCGTCCAACAATACATAGCTCACCTGTCAGAGCTCCCAATAATACATAGCTCACCTGTCAGAGCTCCCAATAATACATAGCTCACCTGTCAGAGCTCCCAACAATACATAGCTCACCTGTCAGAGCTCCCAATAATACATAGCTCACCTGTCAGAGCGTCCAACAATACACAGCTCACCTGTCAGAGCGTCCAACAATACACAGCTCACCTGTCAGAGCTCCCGACAATACATAGCTCACCTGTCAGAGCGTCCAACAATACATAGCTCACCTGTCAGAGCTTCCAACAATACATAGCTCACCTGTCAGAGCTTCCAACAATACATAGCTCACCTGTCAGAGCTCCCGACAATACATAGCTCACCTGTCAGAGCGTCCAACAATACATAGCTCACCTGTCAGAGCTTCCAACAATACATAGCTCACCTGTCAGAGCTCCCAATAATACATAGCTCACCTGTCAGAGCTCCCAACAATCCATAGCTCACCTGTCAGAGCTTCCAACAATACATAGCTCACCTGTCAGAGCTCCCAACAATACATAGCTCACCTGTCAGAGCTCCCGACAATACATAGCTCACCTGTCAGAGCGTCCAACAATACATAGCTCACCTGTCAGAGCGTCCAACAATACATAGCTCACCTGTCAGAGCTTCCAACAATACACAGCTCACCTGTCAGAGCTCCCGACAATACACAGCTCACCTGTCAGAGCGTCCAACAATACACAGCTCACCTGTCAGAGCTTCCAACAATACATAGCTCACCTGTCAGAGCTTCCGACAATCCATAGCTCACCTGTCAGAGCGTCCAACAATACATAGCTCACCTGTCAGAGCTTCCAACAATCTATAGCTCACCTGTCAGAGCTTCCAACAATACATAGCTCACCTGTCAGAGCGTCCAACAATACATAGCTCACCTGTCAGAGCTTCCAACAATCTATAGCTCACCTGTCAGAGCTTCCAACAATACATAGCTCACCTGTCAGAGCTTCCAACAATACATAGCTCACCTGTCAGAGCGTCCAACAATACATAGCTCACCTGTCAGAGCTTCCAACAATCTATAGCTCACCTGTCAGAGCTTCCAACAATACATAGCTCACCTGTCAGAGCTTCCAACATAGCTCACCTGTCAGAGCGTCCAACAATACATAGCTCACCTGTCAGAGCTCCCAATAATACATAGCTCACCTGTCAGAGCGTCCAACAATACATAGCTCACCTGTCAGAGCTCCCAATAATACATAGCTCACCTGTCAGAGCTTCCAACAATACACAGCTCACCTGTCAGAGCGTCCAACAATACATAGCTCACCTGTCAGAGCGTCCAACAATACATAGCTCACCTGTCAGAGCTCCCAATAATACATAGCTCACCTGTCAGAGCTCCCAATAATACATAGCTCACCTGTCAGAGCTCCCAACAATACATAGCTCACCTGTCAGAGCTCCCAATAATACATAGCTCACCTGTCAGAGCGTCCAACAATACACAGCTCACCTGTCAGAGCGTCCAACAATACACAGCTCACCTGTCAGAGCTCCCGACAATACATAGCTCACCTGTCAGAGCGTCCAACAATACATAGCTCACCTGTCAGAGCTTCCAACAATACATAGCTCACCTGTCAGAGCTTCCAACAATACATAGCTCACCTGTCAGAGCTCCCGACAATACATAGCTCACCTGTCAGAGCGTCCAACAATACATAGCTCACCTGTCAGAGCTTCCAACAATACATAGCTCACCTGTCAGAGCTCCCAATAATACATAGCTCACCTGTCAGAGCTCCCAACAATCCATAGCTCACCTGTCAGAGCTTCCAACAATACATAGCTCACCTGTCAGAGCTCCCAACAATACATAGCTCACCTGTCAGAGCTCCCGACAATACATAGCTCACCTGTCAGAGCGTCCAACAATACATAGCTCACCTGTCAGAGCTTCCAACAATACACAGCTCACCTGTCAGAGCTCCCGACAATACACAGCTCACCTGTCAGAGCGTCCAACAATACACAGCTCACCTGTCAGAGCTTCCAACAATACATAGCTCACCTGTCAGAGCTTCCGACAATCCATAGCTCACCTGTCAGAGCGTCCAACAATACATAGCTCACCTGTCAGAGCTTCCAACAATCTATAGCTCACCTGTCAGAGCTTCCAACAATACATAGCTCACCTGTCAGAGCGTCCAACAATACATAGCTCACCTGTCAGAGCTTCCAACAATCTATAGCTCACCTGTCAGAGCTTCCAACAATACATAGCTCACCTGTCAGAGCTTCCAACAATACATAGCTCACCTGTCAGAGCGTCCAACAATACATAGCTCACCTGTCAGAGCTTCCAACAATCTATAGCTCACCTGTCAGAGCTTCCAACAATACATAGCTCACCTGTCAGAGCTTCCAACAATACATAGCTCACCTGTCAGAGCTTCCAACAATACACAGCTCACCTGTCAGAGCTCCCACACCTCACCGCAGAACCAGGCACAGGAGGAGCCATGGCGGCGGCAGGCACAGGCGGAGCAAAGGCGGCGGCAGGCACAGGCAGAGCAAAGGCGGCGGCAGGCACAGGCGGAGCAATGGCGGCGGCAGGCACAGGCGGAGCAATGGCGGCGGCAGGCACAGGCGGAGCAATGGCGGCGGCAGGCACAGGCGGGGCAATGGCGGCGGCAGGCACAGGCGGGGCAATGGCGGCGGCAGGCACAGGCGGGGCAATGGCGGCGGCAGGCACAGGCGGAGCAATGGCGGCGGCAGGCACAGGCGGAGCAATGGCGGCGGCGGCAGGCACAGGCGGAGCAATGGCGGCGGCGGCAGGCACAGGCGGAGCAATGGCGGCGGCGGCAGGCACAGGCGGAGCAATGGCGGCGGCGGCAGGCACAGGCGGAGCAATGGCGGCGGCGGCAGGCACAGGCGGAGCAATGGCGGCGGCGGCAGGCACAGGCAGAGCAATGGCGGCGGCGGCAGGCACAGGCGGAGCAATGGCGGCGGCGGCAGGCACAGGCGGAGCAATGGCGGCGGCGGCAGGCACAGGCGGAGCAATGGCGGCGGCGGCAGGCACAGGCGGAGCAATGGCGGCGGCGGCAGGCACAGGCGGAGCAATGGCGGCAGTGACCTCACCTTAGTCTCATAGAGCTTGTTGTAGGCGGAGGCGAGCTGATCCTTCTTGGCCGTCTTGGCCACATTCTTCACATTTCCCAGCAGCTTGTGCTCTGCAAGAAACTGCCAATCACACGCCATCAGCCTGGCGCAGTAATAAAGCCTCTATCACTTATAACACTGTGCATGCGTAACGGGACGCCCCAGAAAGATGACAGGGGGTGAGAAAGATGATGGGGGGTGGGGGAAGGGAAATGAAAGAAGTCAATAGAAATGACAGGGAGAAAGGAAGGATAACAGGAGGAGAGGAAAGAAAATAAAAGATGACAGGAGACATGGAAGTGAAAGATGACAGATTAAATTACAGGGAAAGATGACGGGTCGAGAGAAGAAAAATGAAAGACGACAGGATGTGGAAGTGAAAGATGACGGGAAAGATAACAGGGCTGAATGGGGATGGGGAAGAGAAATGAAAGAAGACAAAAGAAATGACAGGGAGAGAAGAAAGATAACAGAAGGAGAGGAAGGACAATACGATGACAGGATAAATGGAAGTGAAAGATGACAATTGAAATGACAGGAGGGGGAAAGATGGCAGGGGGAAAAAGGAAAATGAATGATTATAGGGATCGGAAAGAAGTGAAAAAAGATAAGGAACAGAGAAGGGAAAGAAGACTGGTGTAGCAAGGAAAAAAATGCAAGATGACAGGGTGTGGGAGTGAATAATGACAATTGAAATGACAGGGGGAGGGAAAAAGAAAAGGGCGGGGCTGGGAAGTTAAATATCTTTTTTTTCATTTTTCTTCCCTGCTCCATATTATGAGTGTGTGTGGAAGTGACAGATGATTATTGAAATGGCAGGGGCGGCAAAATGAAAGATGACCCTTGAAATGACGGGGCAGACATGAAAGACGACAATATGAAAACATAGGGGATGGACATGAAAGATGACCATTGAAATGATGGGGTGAAAGAGAAAGATTAAAACCGAAATGACAGGGAGAGAAGATGATAATGGAAATGACAGAGGGCGCGAGTGATAGATGGCAATGGAAATGAGAGTGGGCGGAAGTGATGGCAATGGAAATGAGAGTGGGCGGAAGTGATAAATGGCAAAGGAAATGACAGTGGGCGGAAGTGATAGATGGCAATGGAAATGACAGTGGGCGGAAGTGATAGATGGCAATGGAAATGACAGTGGGCGGAAGTGATAGATGGCAATGGAAATGACAGTGGGCGGAAGTGATAGATGGCAATGGAAATGACAGTGGGCGGAAGTGATAGATGGCAATGGAAATGACAGTGGGCGGAAGTGATAAATGGCAAAGGAAATGACAGTGGGCGGAAGTGATAGATGGCAATGGAAATGACAGTGGGCGGAAGTGATAGATGGCAACGGAAATGACAGTGGGCGGAAGTGATAGATGGCAACGGAAATGACAGTGGGCGGAAGTGATAGATGGCAATGGAAATGACAGTGGGCGGAAGTGATAGATGGCAATGGAAATGACAGTGGGCGGAAGTGATAGATGGCAATGGAAATGACAGTGGGCGGAAGTGATAGATGGCAATGGAAATGACAGTGGGCGAAAGTGATAGATGGCAATGGAAATGACAGTGGTGGAAAGTGATAGATGGCAATGGAAATGACAGTGGTGGAAAGTGATAGATGGCAATGGAAATGACAGTGGTGGAAAGTGATAGATGGCAATGGAAATGACAGTGGTGGAAAGTGATAGATGGCAATGGAAATGACAGTGGTGGAAAGTGATAGATGGCAATGGAAATGACAGTGGTGGAAAGTGATAGATGGCAATGGAAATGACAGTGGTGGAAAGTGATAGATGGCAATGGAAATGACAGTGGTGGAAAGTGATAGATGGCAATGGAAATGACAGTGGTGGAAAGTGATAGATGGCAATGGAAATGACAGTGGTGGAAAGAGATAGATGGCAATGGAAATGACAGTGGTGGAAAGTGATAGATGGCAATGGAAATGACGGGGTGGAAATGATACATGACAATGGAAATGACGGGGTGGAAATGATACATGACAATGGAAATGACGGGGTGGAAATGATACATGACAATGGAAATGACGGGGTGGAAATGATACATGACAATGGAAATGACGGGGTGGAAATGATACATGACAATGGAAATGACGGGGTGGAAATGATACATGACAATGGAAATGACGGGGTGGAAATGATACATGACAATGGAAATGACGGGGTGGAAATGATACATGACAATGGAAATGACGGGGTGGAAATGATACATGACAATGGAAATGACGGGGTGGAAATGATACATGACAATGGAAATGACGGGGTGGAAATGATACATGACAGGGGGTGGTGGAAATGACAGGGGGGTGGAAATGACAGGGGGGGGGGGGGGTTGGAAATGACAGGGGGTGTGTGGAAATGACAGGGGGTGTGTGGAAATGACAGGGGGTGTGTGGAAATGACAGGGGGTGTGTGGAAATGACAGGGGGTGTGTGGAAATGACAGGGGGTGGAAATGACACACGACAATGGAAATGACAGGAGCAGAAGTGATAGATGACAACGGGAATGACAGGGGCGGAAGTAATAGGTGACAATGGAAATGACAGGGGGCGGAAGTGATAGGTGACAATGGAAATGACAGGGGCGGAAATGATACATGACAATGGAAATGACGGGGTGGAAATGATACATGACAATGGAAATGACAGGGGCAGAAGTGATAGCTGACAATGGAAATGACAGGGACGGAAGTGATAGCTGACAATGGAAATGACAGGGACAGAAGTGATAGCTGACAATGGAAATGACAGGGGGTGGAAATGATAGCTGACAATGGAAATGACAGGGGGCAGAAATGATACATGACAATGGAAATGACAGGGGGTGGAAATGATACATGACAATGGAAATGACAGGGGGTGGAAATGATACACGACAATGGAAATGACAGGGGGTGGAAATGATACACGGCAATGGGAATGGCAGGAGGCGAAAGTGATATACAATAGAAATGACAGGGGCAGAAGTAATAGTTGACAATGGAAATAACAGGGGGCGGAAGTGATATATGCGACAATAGAAATGACAGGGGCAGAAGTGATAGATGGCAATGGAAATGACAGGGACAGAAGTGAAAGCTGACACCTGAAATGACAGGGTGCAGGGAAAGATAACAGAGAGGAAGGGTAACAGGGTGGGGGATGAGAAGGTGCAGCACACCAGCAGTTTTATTTATGCTTGGGGGGGCTTTTTGCCCTCTCTGGGGTAACATGCCATCACACAGTCAGTCAGGCATGGAGCGCAGGCATTGGCCATCGCCCAGCACGTGACTGCAGCCAGTCAGGCATGGAGAACAGGCATTGGCCATCGTCCAGCACGTGACTGGCTGTCAGTGGTGATCTGAGGTCACTGTATGTGGTGAGGGGGGACTCCCCACTGGGGTTCCCGCGCGGGGCATGCCGGGAGCGGTACCGAATCTGAGGCGTGCTCCTGCAGGAAGGCGATGACGTCCTTCTTGGCCAGTTCTTCGCTGTGGAGCTGCTCGTTGCTCCATTGTCGGTCCGGCACCGCGTTGCTGCTGGCTGCTGCCATGACACGTGCGGCTTGTTGCAGTAGACCGGAAGTAGCTGTCACGTGACTGTCACCGCACAACCGCCATATTTGTTGAGGCAAGGAAGCGCTCGCTTCCGCGCTTTATTCCTTCACTTTTTAAAAAAAACAAAATAGCTTTCTGTAACTTGTCCGTCGTTGAGACGCGGTCTCAGACGAAGGTGGTTGCTATCTTAGTGTTTTTTAGCCGTGACGGCGTGTTGGTTGGTGACGTCACTTCCGGCCTCCATGACGTGAGGAGAGAAGGCGCTTGTTTTCAATCCCCTGTCCCGGCTGTACATAGCAGAGGACCAGTGGAAAGTGGTTATTTTTTTTTTCTTTTTAGCCGTGACGGCTTGTTGGCTTGTGACGTCACTTCCCGCCTGCATGACGTAATAAGAAAAGGCGATTGTTTTCAATCTCCTGTCAGGCTGTACATGGAAGCCGGGGTATGAGCGGCAAGCAGAGGACCCTCTTCCAGACTTGGGGTAACAATGTGGCTTCGGGGCCCCGTAAGCCGTTACCCAAAAAGCCCAGAACTAAGGGGCAGGGTGCTGAGCCCCTCAGGGTGCCACCACCAACATGGCAGAGGGATGACGGCGAAGATGATGATGATGATGATGATGTCATGCTGGTGGCGGTGTACGAGGCGGAGAAGAGCCTGAACACCAGCCGGGACCACGAGCCGACGCGGGATGCCCCTGATGCCACCCACATCCAAAACCTCCCGGGCTTTGACCTGTCCGCCGGCGCCGTCTGGATCTACCCCACTAACTACCCTGTGCGTGAGTACCAGTACGCCATGGCGCACGCCGCCCTGCTGGACAACACGCTGGTGTGCCTGCCCACCGGCCTGGGCAAGACCTTCATCGCCGCTGTGGTCATGTACAACTTCTACCGATGGTACCCGGGCGGCAAGATCGTCTTCATGGCGCCCACCAAGCCGCTGGTGGCCCAGCAGATCGAGGCCTGCTTCCAGGTCATGGGCATCCCGCAGGCCCACATGGTGGAGATGACAGGTAAATACCACCCCGGGATCTCTCCACTTCTTCTCTGATGCCTACAGAACTCTTGGTGTTTTTAAACCGGACCTTCAGCATGATTTATTGAAAAGCCCAAACCCTTAAAGTGGACCAATACCTATAAGATCCGATCCCTCCCCACGGGGCATCCAAAATCGGGATGCCCCGCTGTGTGAAACCCCCCAGGAACCTTACCTTGATCCCGATCCAACGGCGCATGCGCCGCATATCGCGCTTCTCTCTAGCATTTGTGAACGGCCGGCGCGGGCACACTCCCTGTTAGAGGGAAGCGCGAGATGCGGCCGCCAGCGTGTTCGGAGCCGCTGTGGTTGTACTTCGCTTGGACACGCATACCACAGCGGCTCCGAGCATGCTGATCGGACTAGCGGCCGCGCATGTGCCGTAGGAGCGGGGTGAGGTGAGTTTTTACGAGCGATCAGGGGGGTTTCACATAGCGAGGCACCCCCGATCGGGGTGCCCCGGGAAGAGGACCAAGACCCAGGATAGTCAAAATCCTGGGTGTTGGTCCACTTAAAAAAACGATTCCCCAGCATCTAAAATGAATATATTTTAAGTTTTTAGTCGCTTATTATTCTTTCCCCCACTGGGCTGCAACTCTGTTCAGGACTTTAGGATACGGGCGCCACCACCTTGACTCAGAAGCATCACACTTACTGAGGAGAGGAGTGTGGGATAAAGTACAGTAGGGCAGGGTTATAGCTGTGCTGGGTCAGGAAAAGGTCAGCAATCCCAGAATGCAGAGCGACACAGAAGGCACTTCCTGTTTGCAGGCTGCCTGATGTTCCATGAGCCGCCATCTTGAATGTTTAAAGGCTCATAACATGCAGTAGATGCAGGTAGGATGATTTTTAATGTGAGAAATCTGTATGTACAGGGTGTGGGAAACATATAAGATAGACAAAGCTTGTCTGGCCACTCTGTGTCGGGGTGGGTCCTGCTCTACATGCTCACCTAACCCACCCGTCATGTCACCAGTGAGACCTGCGTCCATCCATGGTGGGAGGACAGGAAACAGGGCTGACCCTCTCACGTCATCCCTGAGCCACCATCCATCCATGGGGGACAGGAAACAGCGCTGCCACCGGGACACCTAGCTCACCATCTCTCATCATCCCTGAGCTGCCATCCATCCATGGGGGACAGGAAACGGCACTGCCACAGGGACACCTATCTCACCATCTCACGTCATCCCTGAGCTGCCATCCATCCATGGGGGGCAGGAAACGGTGCTGCCACAGGGACACTAAATTAGCCCTGCATAAGAGGGATAACCGTTTCTACTTGCAGTGCTCCATCCATGGGGGACAGGAAAAAGGACAGGGTGAGCGAATCAGAAAAGAGGACAGGGTGAGCGGAGACTGAAAAGAGGACAGGGGGAGTGGGGACCAGGAGCGGAGACGGGAAAGAGGACAGGGGGAGCGGAGACAGGAAAGAGGACAGGGGGAGTGGGGACCAGGAGCAGAGACGGGAAAGAGGACAGGGGGAGCGGAGACGGGAAAGAGGACAGAGGGGAGCGGAGACAGGAAAGAGGACAGAGGGGAGCGGAGACAGGAAAGAGGACAGGGGGAGCGGAGACGGGAAAGAGGACAGGGGGAGCGGGGACGGGAAAGAGGACAGGAGGAGCGTAGATGGGAAAGGGGATGGGGAGTGGAGACAGGAAAGAGGACAGGGGGGAGCGGGGACGGGAAAGAGGACAGGGGGAGCGGGGACGGGAAAGAGGACAGGGGGAGCGGGGACGGGAAAGAGGACAGGGGGAGCGGGGACGGGAAAGAGGACAGGGGGAGCGGGGACGGGAAAGAGGACAGGGGGAGCGGGGACGGGAAAGAGGACAGGGGGAGCGGGGACGGGAAAGAGGACAGGGGGAGCGGGGACGGGAAAGAGGACAGGGGGAGCGGGGACGGGAAAGAGGACAGGGGGAGCGGGGACGGGAAAGAGGACAGGGGGAGCGGAGACGGGAAAGAGGACGGGGGAGCGGAGACGGGACAGAGGACGGGGGAGCGGAGACGGGACAGAGGACGGGGGAGCGGGGACGGGAAAGAGGACAGGGGGGAGCGGGGACGGGAAAGAGGACAGGGGGGAGCGGGGACGGGAAAGAGGACAGGGGGGAGCGGGGACGGGAAAGAGGACAGGGGGGAGCGGGGACGGGAAAGAGGACAGGGGGGAGCGGGGACGGGAAAGAGGACAGGGGGAGCGGAGACGGGACAGGGGGAGCGGAGACGGGACAGGGGGAGCGGAGACGGGACAGGGGGAGCGGAGACAGGACAGGAGGAGCGGAGACGGGACAGAGGACAGGGGGAGCGGAGACTGGAAAGAGGACGGGGGAGCGGAGACGGGAAAAAGGACGGAGGAGAGGAGACGGGAAAGAGGACAGGGGGAGCGGAGACGGGAAAGAGGACAGGGGGAGCGGAGACGGGAAAGAGGACGGGGGAGCGGAGACGGGAAAAAGGACGGAGGAGAGGAGACGGGAAAGAGGACAGGGGGAGCGGAGACGGGAAAGAGGACAGGGGGAGCGGAGACGGGACAGAGGACGGGGGAGCAGGGACGGGAAAGAGGACAGGGGGGAGCGGGGACGGGAAAGAGGACAGGGGGGAGCGGGGACGGGAAAGAGGACAGGGGGGAGCGGGGACGGGAAAGAGGACAGGGGGGAGCGGGGACGGGAAAGAGGACAGGGGGGAGCGGGGACGGGAAAGAGGACAGGGGGGAGCGGGGACGGGAAAGAGGACAGGGGGAGCGGAGACGGGACAGGGGGAGCGGAGACGGGACAGGGGGAGCGGAGACGGGACAGGGGGAGCGGAGACGGGACAGGGGGAGCGGAGACGGGACAGGGGGAGCGGAGACAGGACTGGAGGAGTGGAGACGGGACAGAGGACAGGGGGAGCGGAGACTGGAAAGAGGACGGGGGAGCGGAGACGGGAAAAAGGACGGAGGAGAGGAGACGGGAAAGAGGACAGGGGGAGCGGAGACGGGAAAGAGGACAGGGGGAGCGGAGACGGGAAAGAGGACGGGGGAGCGGAGACGGGAAAAAGGACGGAGGAGAGGAGACGGGAAAGAGGACAGGGGGAGCGGAGACGGGAAAGAGGACAGGGGGAGCGGAGACGGGAAAGAGGACAGGGGGAGCGGAGACGGGAAAGAGGACAGGGGGAGCGGAGACGGGACAGAGGACAGGGGGAGCGGAGACGGGACAGAGGACAGGGGGAGCGGAGACGGGACAGAGGACAGGGGGAGCGGAGACGGGACAGAGGACAGGGGGAGCGGAGACGGGACAGAGGACAGGGGGAGCGGAGACGGGACAGAGGACAGGGGGAGCGGAGACGGGACAGAGGACAGGGGGAGCGGGGACGGGAAAGAGGACAGGGGGGAGCGGAGACGGGAAAGAGGACAAGAGGAGCGGAGACGGGACAGAGGACGGGGGAGCGGAGACGGGAAAGAGGACGGGGGAGCGGAGACGGGAAAGAGGACAGGGGGAGCGGGGACGGGAAAGAGGACAGGGGGAGCGGGGACGGGAAAGAGGACAGGGGGGAGCGGGGACGGGACAGAGGACAAGAGGAGCGGAG
This sequence comes from Gastrophryne carolinensis, assembly GCA_027917425.1. NCBI lineage: Eukaryota > Metazoa > Chordata > Amphibia > Anura > Microhylidae > Gastrophryne > Gastrophryne carolinensis. Next base: position 18,011,789 of record CM051244.1, read on the forward strand.
ACGGGACAGAGGACAAGAGGAGCGGAGACGGGACAGAGGACAGGAGGAGCGGAGACGGGACAGAGGACAGGAGGAGCGGAGACGGGACAGAGGACAGGAGAAGCGGAGACGGGACAGAGGACAGGAGGAGCGGAGACGGGACAGAGGACAGGAGGAGCGGAGACGGGACAGAGGACAGGAGGAGCGGAGACGGGACAGAGGACAGGAGGAGCGGAGACGGGACAGAGGACAGGGGGAGCGGAGACGGGAAAAAGGACGGAGGAGAGGAGACGGGAAAGAGGACAGGGGGAGCGGAGACGGGAAAGAGGACAGGGGGAGCGGAGACGGGAAAGAGGACAGGGGGAGCGGAGACGGGAAAGAGGACAGGGGGAGCGGGGACGGGAAAGAGGACAGGGGGGAGCGGGGACGGGAAAGAGGACAGGGGGGACCGGGGACGGGAAAGAGGACAGGGGGGAGCGGGGACGGGAAAGAGGACAGGGGGGACCGGGGACGGGAAAGAGGACGGGGGGGCAGGAAACATACTCGCCTCCTTCACTAAGGGCAGCATGCAAAGGTTTTGTGTCATGCAGTGCTCTATGCCTGATTCTTGGCTTCTTAGGAACCTAAATAGAGGGGCTTCCCAAATCTGGATGCCTCACTGGCGATTGTTTAAAGGGACTTTAGGTCTGCTTCAAAACTAGTTCAGAAAATGTTTCTTATGCAATAGCAGAAGCGTGCCCCTGTTTCCTGCCTGCCACATACAGAGCTGTAACTGGACAGGTATCCCACATCTGAATGCCTGAGGGGTTGTTAAAAGGGGCTGGGAGTCATTTTTGGTCTGCTTCAAAACTAGTGTGCAGGAGATTTCATTTCATTTCATTAGAAATAGGCCATTGTGGGGTCTGGCATTAAAGAGGAACAACTGTCTCCCTTAAAGGTAAGGTGTGACACAGTGGAAAGAGGAGAGGTGGCAAAAGGTGATTAAAGGTGAAAAGTGAGGTGGTAAGAGGTGAGCAGGGCAAAGGTTAGTAGAGGTGGAGAGAGGTGAGGCCATAAAAGGTAAACAGGGCAAAGGTGAGTAGAGGTAAAGTGGTGAGAGGTGAGTGGAGGTTAGCAGGGCAAGGTTAGTAGAGGTGAGCAGAGGTAAGAGGTGGGTGGAGGAGGGAAGAGGTAAGAGGTGAGCAGGGCAGAGATGAGGTGGGCAGGGCAGTGGTAGGAGGTGAGCAGAGGTAAGGTGGTAGGAGGTGGGCAGGGCAGTGGTAGGAGGTGAGCAGAGGTAAGGTGGTAGGAGGTGGGCAGAGGTAGGAGGTGGGCAGGGCAGAGGTAGGAGGTGGGCAGGGCAGAGGTAGGAGGTGGGCAGGGCAGAGGTAGGAGGTGGGCAGGGCAGAGGTAAGAGGTGGGCAGGGGTTAGCAGGGCAGAGGTGAGCAGAGCAGAAGTGAGGTGGTAAGAGGTGGGCAGGGCAAGGTTAGTAGAGGTGGGCAGGGCAAGGTTAGTAGAGGTGGGCAGGGCAAGGTTAGTAGAGGTGGGCAGGGCAAGGTTAGTAGAGGTGAGCAGGGCAAGGTTAGTAGAGGTGAGCAGAGGTAAGGCGGTAGGAGGTGGGCAGGGCAGAGGTAGGAGGTGGGCAGGGCAGAGGTAGGAGGTGGGCAGGGCAGAGGTAGGAGGTGGGCAGGGCAGAGGTAGGAGGTGGGCAGGGGTTAGCAGGGCAGAGGTGAGCAGGGCAGAAGTGAGGTGGTAAGAGGTGGGCAAGGCAAGGTTAGTAGAGGTGAGCAGGGCAAGGTTAGTAGAGGTGAGCAGGGCAAGGTTAGTAGAGGTGAGCAGAGGTAAGGCGGTAGGAGGTGGGCAGGGCAGAGGTAGGAGGTGGGCAGGGCAAAGGTAGGAGGTGGGCAGGGCAGAGGTAAGAGGTGGGCGGAGGTGGGCAGGGCAGAGGTAAAAGGTGGGCAGAGGTAAGAGGTGGGCAGGGGCTAGCAGGGCAGAGGTGAGCAGGGCAGAAGTGAGGTGGTAAGAGGTGAGCAGGGCAAGGTTAGTAGAGGTGAGCAGAGGTAAGGTGGTAAGAGGTGAGCAGAGGTAAGGTAGTGAGAGGTGAGCAGGGCAGAGATGAGGAAGTGAGAGGTGAGCAGGGCAGAGATGAGGAAGTGAGAGGTGAGCAGGGCAGAGATGAGGTGGTGAGAGGTGAGCAGGGCAGAGATGAGGTGGTGAGAGTCGACCAGGGCAGAGATGAGGTGGTGAGAGGTGAGCAGGGCAGAGGTGAGGTGGTGAGAGGTGAGCAGGGCAGAGGTGAGGTGGTGAGAGGTGAGCAGGGAAGAGATGAGGTGGTGAGAGGTGAGCAGGGCAGAGGTGAGGTGGTGAGAGGTGAGCAGGGCAGAGGTTAGGTGGTAAGAGGTGGGGCAGAGCAGAGGTGAGGTGGTAAGAGGTGAACAGGGCAGAGGTTAGGTGGTGAGAGGTGGAGCAGAGGGGAGGTGGAACAGGGCAGAGGTGAGGTGGTAAGAGGTGGGGCAGGGCAGAGGTGAGGTGGTAAGAGGTGAGCAGGGCAGAGGTGAGGTGGTGAGAGGTGAGCAGGGCAGAGGTGAGGTGGTAAGAGGTGAGCAGGGCAGAGGTGAGGTGGTGAGAGGTGAGCAGGGCAGAGGTGAGGTGGTAAGAGGTGGAGCAGAGCAGAGATGAGGTGGTGAGAGGTGAACAGGGCAGAGGTTAGGTGGTAAGAGGTGAACAGGGCAGAGGTGAGTTGTTAAGAGGTGAACAGGGCAGAGGTTAGGTGGTAAGAGGTGGGGCAGAGGTGAGGTGGTAAGAGGTGAACAGGGCAGAGGTTAGGTGGTAAGAGGTGGGGCAGAGGTGAGGTGAGGTGGTAAGAGGTGAACAGGGCAGAGGTTAGGTGGTGAGAGGTGGAGCAGAGCAGAGGGGAGGTGGAACAGGTCAGAGGTGAGGTGGTAAGAGGTGGGGCAGGGCAGAGGTGAGGTGGTAAGAGGTGAGCAGGGCAGAGGTGAGGTGGTGAGAGGTGAGCAGGGCAGAGATGAGGGTGAAAGGTGAGCAGGGCAGAGGTGAGGTGGTGAGAGGTGAGCAGGGCAGAGGTGAGGTGGTGAGAGGTGAGCAGGGCAGAGGTGAGGTGGTAAGAGGTGAGCAGGGCAGAGGTGAGGTGGTGAGAGGTGAGCAGGGCAGAGATGAGGGTGAAAGGTGAGCAGGGCAGAGGTGAGGTGGTGAGAGGTGAGCAGGGCAGAGGTGAGGTGGTAAGAGGTGGAGCAGAGCAGAGGGGAGGTGGTAAGAGGTGGGGCAGGGCAGAGGTGAGGTGGTAAGAGGTGAGCAGGGCAGAGGTGAGGTGGTGAGAGGTGGGCAGAGATGAGGGTGAAAGGTGAGCAGGGCAGAGGTGAGGTGGTGAGAGGTGAGCAGGGCAGAGGTGAGGTGGTAAGAGGTGGAGCAGAGCAGAGGGGAGGTGGTAAGAGGTGGGGCAGGGCAGAGGTGAGGTGGTAAGAGGTGAGCAGGGCAGAGGTGAGGTGGTGAGAGGTGAGCAGGGCAGAGATGAGGGTGAAAGGTGAGCAGGGCAGAGGTGAGGTGGTGAGAGGTGAGCAGGGCAGAGGTGAGGTGGTGAGAGGTGAGCAGGGCAGAGATGAGGGTGAAAGGTGAGCAGGGCAGAGGTGAGGTGGTGAGAGGTGAGCAGGGCAGAGGTGAGGTGGTAAGAGGTGGAGCAGAGCAGAGGTGAGGTGGTAAGAGGTGGAGCAGGGCAGAGGTGAGGTGGTGAGAGGTGAACAGGGCAGAGATTAGGTGGTAAGAGGTGGAGCAGAGCAGATGTGAGGTGGTAAGAGGTGAACAGGGCAGAGGTTAGGTGGTAAGAGGTGGAGCAGGGCAAGAGGTGGAGCAGGGCAAGAGGTGGAGCAGGGCAAGAGGTGGAGCAGGGCAAGAGGTGGAGCAGGGCAAGAGGTGGAGCAGGGCAAGAGGTGGAGCAGGGCAGAGGTGGAGCAGGGCAGCGGTGGAGCAGGGCAGCGGTGGAGCAGGGCAGCGGTGGAGCAGGGCAGCGGTGGAGGAAGTGAGAGGTGAGGAAGTGAGAGGTGAGGAAGTGAGAGGTGAGCAGGGCAGAGATTAGGTGGTAAGAGGTGGAGCAGGGCAGAGGTAGAGCAGGGCAGAGGTAGAGCAGGGCAGAGGTGGAGCAGGGCAGAGGTGGAGCAGGGCAGAGGTGGAGCAGGGCAGAGGTGGAGCAGGGCAGAGGTGAGGTGGTAAGAGGTGAGCAGGGCAGAGATGAGGTGGTAAGAGGTGAGCAGGGCAGAGATGAGGTGGTAAGAGGTGAGCAGGGCAGAGGTGAGGTGGTAAGAGGTGAGCAGGGCAGAGATGAGGTGGTGAGAGGTGAGCAGGGCAGAGGTGAGGTGGTAAGAGGTGAGCAGGGCAGAGATGAGGTGGTAAGAGGTGAGCAGGGCAGAGATGAGGTGGTGAGAGGTGAGCAGGGCAGAGGTGAGGTGGTAAGAGGTGAGCAGGGCAGAGATGAGGTGGTAAGAGGTGAGCAGGGCAGAGATGAGGTGGTAAGAGGTGAGCAGGGCAGAGATGAGGTGGTAAGAGGTGAGCAGGGCAGAGGTGAGGTGGTAAGAGGTGAGCAGGGCAGAGGTGAGGTGGTAAGAGGTGAGCAGGGCAGAGATGAGGTGGTAAGAGGTGAGCAGGGCAGAGATGAGGTGGTGAGAGGTGAGCAGGGCAGAGGTGAGGTGGTAAGAGGTGAGCAGGGCAGAGGTGAGGTGGTAAGAGGTGAGCAGGGCAGAGGTGAGGTGGTAAGAGGTGAGCAGGGCAGAGGTGAGGTGGTAAGAGGTGAGCAGGGCAGAGATGAGGTGGTGAGAGGTGAGCAGGGCAGAGGTGAGGTGGTAAGAGGTGAGCAGGGCAGAGATGAGGTGGTAAGAGGTGAGCAGGGCAGAGATGAGGTGGTGAGAGGTGAGCAGGGCAGAGGTGAGGTGGTGAGAGGTGAGCAGGGCAGAGATGAGGTGGTAAGAGGTGAGCAGGGCAGAGATGAGGTGGTAAGAGGTGAGCAGGGCAGAGATGAGGTGGTAAGAGGTGAGCAGGGCAGAGGTGAGGTGGTAAGAGGTGAGCAGGGCAGAGATGAGGTGGTAAGAGGTGAGCAGGGCAGAGGTGAGGTGGTGAGAGGTGAGCAGGGCAGAGGTGAGGTGGTAAGAGGTGGAGCAGAGCAGAGGTGAGGTGGTAAGAGGTGGAGCAGGGCAGAGGTGAGGTGGTGAGAGGTGAACAGGGCAGAGATTAGGTGGTAAGAGGTGGAGCAGAGCAGATGTGAGGTGGTAAGAGGTGAACAGGGCAGAGGTTAGGTGGTAAGAGGTGGAGCAGGGCAAGAGGTGGAGCAGGGCAAGAGGTGGAGCAGGGCAAGAGGTGGAGCAGGGCAGAGGTGGAGCAGGGCAGCGGTGGAGCAGGGCAGCGGTGGAGCAGGGCAGCGGTGGAGCAGGGCAGCGGTGGAGCAGGGCAGCGGTGGAGGAAGTGAGAGGTGAGGAAGTGAGAGGTGAGGAAGTGAGAGGTGAGGAAGTGAGAGGTGAGGAAGTGAGAGGTGAGGAAGTGAGAGGTGAGGAAGTGAGAGGTGAGCAGGGCAGAGATTAGGTGGTAAGAGGTGGAGCAGGGCAGAGGTGGAGCAGGGCAGAGGTAGAGCAGGGCAGAGGTAGAGCAGGGCAGAGGTGGAGCAGGGCAGAGGTGGAGCAGGGCAGAGGTGAGGTGGTAAGAGGTGAGCAGGGCAGAGATGAGGTGGTAAGAGGTGAGCAGGGCAGAGATGAGGTGGTAAGAGGTGAGCAGGGCAGAGGTGAGGTGGTAAGAGGTGAGCAGGGCAGAGATGAGGTGGTGAGAGGTGAGCAGGGCAGAGGTGAGGTGGTAAGAGGTGAGCAGGGCAGAGATGAGGTGGTAAGAGGTGAGCAGGGCAGAGATGAGGTGGTAAGAGGTGAGCAGGGCAGAGGTGAGGTGGTGAGAGGTGAGCAGGGCAGAGATGAGGTGGTAAGAGGTGAGCAGGGCAGAGGTGAGGTGGTAAGAGGTGAGCAGGGCAGAGATGAGGTGGTGAGAGGTGAGCAGGGCAGAGGTGAGGTGGTAAGAGGTGAGCAGGGCAGAGATGAGGTGGTGAGAGGTGAGCAGGGCAGAGATGAGGTGGTGAGAGGTGAGCAGGGCAGAGATGAGGAAGTGAGAGGTGAGCAGGGCAGAGATGAGGAAGTGAGAGGTGAGCAGGGCAGAGATGAGGTGGTGAGAGGTGAGCAGGGCAGAGGTGAGGTGGTGAGAGGTGAGCAGGGCAGAGGTGAGGTGGTGAGAGGTGAGCAGGGCAGAGATGAGGTGGTGAGAGGTGGAGCAGGGCAAGAGGTGAGCAGGGAATAGGTGAGTGGATGGGGGCAGAGTCTACACAGGCATCCCCAGACACACCCAACCCACACAGGCCTGTATCACATGTGCGTCGCCCACCTCTCGACATCTCAAGTGAATGGGTGCCCCACTTCCTGCTTCAGGAATTGGCCTTCTGCTGCCCTCTAGTGGTCAGTTGCTGGCACTGCAGGCAAGGTCAGCTCTTGGACTCCTTGGGGGCGCTGCTAGCCGAAGGTTGGGCCTGACACACATTCTATTTCTTTCTATTTACCCAGGTACCACGAGTGCCCAGAACCGGCAGGAGATGTGGCAGAGGCACCGGGTGTTCTTTCTCACCCCTCAGATCATGGTGAACGACCTGACCCGCGGGGCCTGCGCTGCTTCTGACGTCAAGTGCTTGGTCATAGACGAAGCTCACAAGGCGCTGGGCAATCACGCCTACTGCCAGGTAAGCCCGAGTGCAGTCTCCTGAGGCGGATTGGGGAAATATCCCGGAAGAGTGAAAACACAGAGTTCTACTTCAAACCGAACCTTCAGCCTGATTTAATGAAAAGCCCAAACCCTTAAAAACTATTCCCCAGCATCTAAAATTATTATATTTTAAGTTTTTAGTCACTTATTATTCTTTCCCCCACTGGGTTGCAACTCTGTTCAGGACTCTTGGATACGGGCGCCGCCATCTTGCCTCAGAAGCATCACATACTGAGGAGAGGAGAGGGGGGAATAAAGTACAGGGGGCGGGGTTATAGCTGTGCTTTGCTCAGACAGAGCAGAGCTGGGGTCAGGAAAAGGACAGCAATCCCAGAATGCAGAGCGACACAGTCAGAAGATGCTTCCTGTTTGCAGGCTGCCTGATGCTCCATGAACCGCCATCTTGGGTGTTTAAAGGCTCATAACATGCAGTAGATGCAGGTAGGATGATTTTTAATGTGAGCAATCTGTATGTACAGGGTGTGGGAAACATATAAGATAGGCTCTTATTCAGGGTGAAGGTCCGGATTAATGTGAGCAATCTGTATGTACAGGGTGTGGGAAACATATAAGATAGACTCTTATTCAGGGTGAAGGTCCGGATTAATGTGAGCAATCTGTATGTACAGGGTGTGGGAAACATATAAGATAGACTCTTATTCAGGGTTAAGGTCTGGATTAATGTGAGCAATCTGTATGTACAGGGTGTGGGAAACATATAAGATAGGCTCTTATTCAGGGTTAAGGTCTGGATTAATGTGAGCAATCTGTATGTACAGGGTGTGGGAAACATATAAGATAGGCTCTTATTCAGGGTGAAGGTCCAGATTAATGTGGGCAATCTGTATGTACAGGGTGGGGGAAACATATAAGATAGGCTCTTATTCAGGGTGAGGGTCCGGATTATTGTGGGCAATCTGTATGTGCAGGGGGAAACATATAAGATAGGCTCTTATTCAGGGTGAAGGTCCGGGTTAATGTGAGCAATCTGTATGTACAGGGGAAACATATAAGATAGGCTCTTATCCAGGGTGAAGGTCCGGATTAATGTGGGCAATCTGTATGTACAGGGTGTGGGAAACATATAAGATAGACTCTTATTCAGGGTGAAGGTCCGGATTAATGTGAGCAATCTGTATGTACAGGGTGTGGGAAACATATAAGATAGACTCTTATTCAGGGTTAAGGTCTGGATTAATGTGGGCAATCTGTATGTACAGGGTGTGGGAAACATATAAGATAGGCTCTTATTCAGGGTGAAGGTCCAGATTAATGTGGGCAATCTGTATGTACAGGGTGTGGGAAACATATAAGATAGGCTCTTATTCAGGGTGAGGGTCCGGATTAATGTGGGCAATCTGTATGTACAGGGTGTGGGAAACATATAAGATAGGCTCTTATTCAGGGTGAAGGTCCAGATTAATGTGGGCAATCTGTATGTACAGGGTGTGGGAAACATATATGATAGGCTCTTATTCAGAGTGAGGGTCCGGATTAATGTGGGCAATCTGTATGTACAGGGGGGAGACATATAAGATAGGCTCTTATTCAGGGTGAGGGTCCGGATTAATGTGGACAATCTGTATGTACAGGGTGTGGGAAACATATAAGATAGGCTCTTATTCAGGGTGAGGGTTCGGATTATTGTGGGCAATCTGTATGTACAGGGTGTGGGAAACATATAAGATAGGCTCTTATTCAGGGTGAAGGTCCGGGTTAATGTGAGCAATCTGTATGTACAGGGGAAACATATAAGATAGGCTCTTATCCAGGGTGAAGGTCCGGATTAATGTGGGCAATCTGTATGTACAGGGTGTGGGAAACATATAAGATAGGCTCTTATTCAGGGTTAAGGTCTGGATTAATGTGGGCAATCTGTATGTACAGGGGAAACATATAAGATAGGCTCTTATCCAGGGTGAAGGTCCGGATTAATGTGGGCAATCTGTATGTACAGGGGAAACATATAAGATAGGCTCTTATCCAGGGTGAAGGTCCGGGTTAATGTGAGCAATCTGTATGTACAGGGGAAACATATAAGATAGGCTCTTATCCAGGGTGAAGGTCCGGATTAATGTGGGCAATCTGTATGTACAGGGTGTGGGAAACATATAAGATAGGCTCTTATTCAGGGTGAGGGTCCGGATTAATGTGGACAATCTGTATGTACAGGGTGTGGGAAACATATAAGATAGGCTCTTATTCAGGGTGAAGGTCCGGGTTAATGTGAGCAATCTGTATGTACAGGGGAAACATATAAGATAGGCTCTTATCCAGGGTGAAGGTCCGGATTAATGTGGGCAATCTGTATGTACAGGGTGTGGGAAACATATAAGATAGGCTCTTATTCAGGGTGAAGGTCCGGATTAATGTGGACAATCTGTATGTACAGGGTGTGGGAAACATATAAGATAGGCTCTTATTCAGGGTGAAGGTCCGGGTTAATGTGAGCAATCTGTATGTACAGGGGAAACATATAAGATAGGCTCTTATCCAGGGTGAAGGTCCGGATTAATGTGGGCAATCTGTATGTACAGGGTGTGGGAAACATATAAGATAGACTCTTATTCAGGGTTAAGGTCTGGATTAATGTGGGCAATCTGTATGTACAGGGGAAACATATAAGATAGGCTCTTATCCAGGGTGAAGGTCCGGATTAATGTGGGCAATCTGTATGTACAGGGGAAACATATAAGATAGGCTCTTATCCAGGGTGAAGGTCCGGGTTAATGTGAGCAATCTGTATGTACAGGGGAAACATATAAGATAGGCTCTTATCCAGGGTGAAGGTCCGGATTAATGTGGGCAATCTGTATGTACAGGGTGTGGGAAACATATAAGATAGGCTCTTATTCAGGGTGAAGGTCCAGATTAATGTGGGCAATCTGTATGTACAGGGTGTGGGAAACATATAAGATAGGCTCTTATTCAGGGTGAGGGTCCGGATTAATGTGGACAATCTGTATGTACAGGGTGTGGGAAACATATAAGATAGGCTCTTATTCAGGGTGAAGGTCCGGGTTAATGTGAGCAATCTGTATGTACAGGGGAAACATATAAGATAGGCTCTTATCCAGGGTGAAGGTCCGGATTAATGTGGGCAATCTGTATGTACAGGGTGTGGGAAACATATAAGATAGACTCTTATTCAGGGTTAAGGTCCGGATTAATGTGGGCAATCTGTATGTACAGGGGAAACATATAAGATAGGCTCTTATCCAGGGTGAAGGTCCGGATTAATGTGGGCAATCTGTATGTACAGGGGAAACATATAAGATAGGCTCTTATCCAGGGTGAAGGTCCGGGTTAATGTGAGCAATCTGTATGTACAGGGGAAACATATAAGATAGGCTCTTATCCAGGGTGAAGGTCCGGGTTAATGTGAGCAATCTGTATGTACAGGGGAAACATATAAGATAGGCTCTTATCCAGGGTGAAGGTCCGGATTAATGTGGGCAATCTGTATGTACAGGGTGTGGGAAACATATAAGATAGGCTCTTATTCAGGGTGAAGGTCCGGATTAATGTGGACAATCTGTATGTACAGGGTGTGGGAAACATATAAGATAGGCTCTTATTCAGGGTGAAGGTCCGGGTTAATGTGAGCAATCTGTATGTACAGGGGAAACATATAAGATAGGCTCTTATCCAGGGTGAAGGTCCGGATTAATGTGGGCAATCTGTATGTACAGGGTGTGGGAAACATATAAGATAGACTCTTATTCAGGGTTAAGGTCTGGATTAATGTGGGCAATCTGTATGTACAGGGGAAACATATAAGATAGGCTCTTATCCAGGGTGAAGGTCCGGATTAATGTGGGCAATCTGTATGTACAGGGGAAACATATAAGATAGGCTCTTATCCAGGGTGAAGGTCCGGGTTAATGTGAGCAATCTGTATGTACAGGGGAAACATATAAGATAGGCTCTTATCCAGGGTGAAGGTCCGGATTAATGTGGGCAATCTGTATGTACAGGGTGTGGGAAACATATAAGATAGGCTCTTATTCAGGGTGAAGGTCCAGATTAATGTGGGCAATCTGTATGTACAGGGTGTGGGAAACATATAAGATAGGCTCTTATTCAGGGTGAGGGTCCGGATTAATGTGGACAATCTGTATGTACAGGGTGTGGGAAACATATAAGATAGGCTCTTATTCAGGGTGAAGGTCCGGGTTAATGTGAGCAATCTGTATGTACAGGGGAAACATATAAGATAGGCTCTTATCCAGGGTGAAGGTCCGGATTAATGTGGGCAATCTGTATGTACAGGGTGTGGGAAACATATAAGATAGACTCTTATTCAGGGTTAAGGTCTGGATTAATGTGGGCAATCTGTATGTACAGGGGAAACATATAAGATAGGCTCTTATCCAGGGTGAAGGTCCGGATTAATGTGGGCAATCTGTATGTACAGGGGAAACATATAAGATAGGCTCTTATCCAGGGTGAAGGTCCGGGTTAATGTGAGCAATCTGTATGTACAGGGGAAACATATAAGATAGGCTCTTATCCAGGGTGAAGGTCCGGGTTAATGTGAGCAATCTGTATGTACAGGGGAAACATATAAGATAGGCTCTTATCCAGGGTGAAGGTCCGGATTAATGTGGGCAATCTGTATGTACAGGGTGTGGGAAACATATAAGATAGGCTCTTATTCAGGGTGAAGGTCCGGATTAATGTGGACAATCTGTATGTACAGGGTGTGGGAAACATATAAGATAGGCTCTTATTCAGGGTGAAGGTCCGGGTTAATGTGAGCAATCTGTATGTACAGGGGAAACATATAAGATAGGCTCTTATCCAGGGTGAAGGTCCGGATTAATGTGGGCAATCTGTATGTACAGGGTGTGGGAAACATATAAGATAGACTCTTATTCAGGGTTAAGGTCTGGATTAATGTGGGCAATCTGTATGTACAGCGGAAACATATAAGATAGGCTCTTATCCAGGGTGAAGGTCCGGATTAATGTGGGCAATCTGTATGTACAGGGGAAACATATAAGATAGGCTCTTATCCAGGGTGAAGGTCCGGGTTAATGTGAGCAATCTGTATGTACAGGGGAAACATATAAGATAGGCTCTTATCCAGGGTGAAGGTCCGGATTAATGTGGGCAATCTGTATGTACAGGGTGGGGGAAACATATAAGATAGGCTCTTATTCAGGGTGAAGGTCCGGATTAATGTGGGCAATCTGTATGTACAGGGGAAACATATAAGATAGGCTCTTATCCAGGGTGAAGGTCCGGATTAATGTGGGCAATCTGTATGTACAGGGTGGGGGAAACATATAAGATAGGCTCTTATTCAGGGTGAAGGTCCGGATTAATGTGTGCAATCTGTATGTACAGGGTGTGGGAAACATATAAGATAGACTCTTATTCAGGGTGAAGGTCCGGATTAATGTGAGCAATCTGTATGTACAGGGTGTGGGAAACATATAAGATAGACTCTTATTCAGGGTTAAGGTCTGGATTAATGTGGGCAATCTGTATGTACAGGGTGTGGGAAACATATAAGATAGACTCTTATTCAGGGTGAAGGTCCGGATTAATGTGAGCAATCTGTATGTACAGGGTGTGGGAAACATATAAGATAGACTCTTATTCAGGGTTAAGGTCTGGATTAATGTGGGCAATCTGTATGTACAGGGTGTGGGAAACATATAAGATAGACTCTTATTCAGGGTTAAGGTCTGGATTAATGTGTGCAATCTGTATGTACAGGGTGTGGGAAACATATAAGATAGACTCTTATTCAGGGTTAAGGTCTGGATTAATGTGTGCAATCTGTATGTACAGGGTGTGGGAAACATATAAGATAGACTCTTATTCAGGGTGAAGGTCCGGATTAATGTGAGCAATCTGTATGTACAGGGTGGGGGAAACATATAAGATAGACTCTTATTCAGGGTTAAGGTCTGGATTAATGTGGGCAATCTGTATGTACAGGGTGTGGGAAACATATAAGATAGACTCTTATTCAGGGTTAAGGTCTGGATTAATGTGGGCAATCTGTATGTACAGGGTGTGGGAAACATATAAGATAGACTCTTATTCAGGGTTAAGGTCTGGATTAATGTGTGCAATCTGTATGTACAGGGTGTGGGAAACATATAAGATAGACTCTTATTCAGGGTTAAGGTCTGGATTAATGTGTGCAATCTGTATGTACAGGGTGTGGGAAACATATAAGATAGACTCTTATTCAGGGTGAAGGTCCGGATTAATGTGAGCAATCTGTATGTACAGGGTGGGGGAAACATATAAGATAGACTCTTATTCAGGGTGAAGGTCTGGATTAATGTGGGCAATCTGTATGTACAGGGTGTGGGAAACATATATGTTTTCATTGGGGCCCCAGCCATTCAGACAGTCTGGGGCAGGAGCGTGCGCAGTTCTGGGGAATGCGGCTGCTTGTTGGGTTCTGTCCTGCTTTAAAGTGAGACACGACCCCGGATTTTTAACAGGTTTTGTTCTGTTACCCGGGGACATCCCCTGCTGTGTAAAATCCCACATTTCACCTAAGGCCTTATTCATGAAAGGATAGCGCCAGGTAGCGCCTGTACAGCGTCAGGTGAACGCCAGACACAGCAGCAATTACCCATTTATGAAGCCGAATCTGGTGAGCGACTGGAACAACGCCATATAGCGTCCGATTCATCATTATCCCAGGCTCAGCGTACAGCGCCGGCGTTCAGCCTTGCAGAGCGCCACGTCTTACCTGTCGCTACCTGGCGCTCTCCCATACATTTCTATGGACGATCCTTAAATCTCTTTCCTGATCCCAATTTGTTTTTCCCTAAAAAAAACACAAACTTTCTGACATATCCTGGGCAAGAAAATGACATTTTTGAAAACTTTTTGGATGAATAATATTTTTATGCAGAATTGTCCTCACATGTCTGGTATTAAAGTGTTCATGTTACAATGTAATAACAATGTCATTCCATGTGTTTTCACTTTGTTACTAGTGGATACATGTTCAAAAACAAACTTTAATCACACAGCTTCTGGCGCTATGGGCTACAATTACATGATTTTAAGCGCCGGCGATGTTTGTGGCTGTTTTTTTGATGAATGTGGTGTGAGTCAGTCGCACTGAGCCGGCGCTACTGTTCGGTCCCATACAGCGTAGTATAACGACTCGCACATCATATTCATCAATGCCGGACAGCGACTGAGGCGCTCTGAAACAATGATCCATGGCCGAGCACAGCGACTACTAGCGGGCGCTCTGAAATCCGCTCTACAGACTCTCATCTGTCGCTACCTGGCGTTAGTAATGAATCAGCCTGCCCGTTAAACTCACCTCTCCTCTGTCCAACGGCGCATTCACAGGATCTCGGCCAATGAGAGCCATTTGGTTATGTTTACATCTTTAGGCAACACAGGAAGCCCAGCAGCACTTCCTGTTTGCAGGTGGCCTGCAAGCCCGTGAATAGCCATCTTGTGTTTAATATTTATCCCAGTTGGGGTCAGAAAAAGGTAAATTATTTTTCATGTGCAGCAAGCCCAAATTGCCCCGGAGAGGGATGCATAGGAGCACTGTTTGCTGTGTTGGTCTGATTTCATTCATTTTTGACTGTTGGTCCGCTTTAAGTCAGCTCCTGTACATACAGGGAATCTGGAAAGGTTAAAGGAGCAGTATCGCGATTTTTTTCTTGGTGACTTATATTTAAATGGTACATTGAATGTAGGTAGGTGTTGGAGTAAGAATTACAAATTTTCAAAAAAAATGATGTCTGTGTTGTGCAGCTGGAGACTAATAGCTCATGTTTATGTCTGATGAGTGTCGGGCCGACACTCTGGCCTGTTCCATGCTGAGGAGAGGGGGGAAACACTGTATCAAAGTGTCAGCTGTTCAGTGCTGGCAGCCGTCCAGCATAAGATAACAACATTGCAACATTGCCTGGCCAGAACTTACATATCTAAAACAGAGAGAAAAGCTCTAGAAGTCATTTAGCTGATTTTGACAGTTTTCCCTTCATGTTGGCTCTGCTGCAGAATCTTTCAGTTTACCATTTTCTCTTTCATATTCTTATTTTTCATTTTTCCATATGATCTTTCTTTCAGCTTTGTGTGTTTTGAGCAAAGCCCAACCCAGGATTTTCACTATCTGGAGTGTTTTTTGTGCCCCTAGGGGCATCCCGACTTGAGATGCCCTGATATGTGAAATCCCCAAGTTCGCCTGTGAAAACGTACCTTTCCCTGTCCCACAGCGCATGCGCGGGCTCTCATCCAATCAGCGCTGTTTGCACGCAGATGGGGAGCCTGAGCAGTAACCTTCCTGGCCGCCCGGCCTGTCTAAATGACTATCTGCGTGAGTGCGCCAGAAAAATGGGGGGATCTGTGGTTATCCAGGGCTCGTTTCACACAGTGGGCATCCTGATTTAGAATGCCCAAGGGGGAAGGTCAATGGCCGGGTCTTATAGACTTCAGGGTCGGCCACTCAGGGTTTTGTTCCACTTTAATACCTTTTAGATTTTCCTGCACAGTTATTCAAAGAAGAATTTCAGTCATTTTCAGTCAGTTTAGTTTATTTTGTATAGATTTTACACATTTGAGTCACCTGGTCTCATAACAAAAGCAGCATCTCACACACACACACACAGCCGTTACCACTGATTACAGTGTCAGCCTCTGAGGTAAAGTGTTACTAGGAGACCAGTGGGCTAAATGAAGCAGCTCACTAAATACAACCCAGCAGATCCCCCTATTCAGCAAATGGACTGAGCCATTGTCATTATACAATTTAAAAGAAAGGCAGATATTTTTTCCCTTTTCTATCGCCACATTATTTATACACGTTAGAAGCTATTGTGTGGCTATTTAATTATTTATCTTTTTTAATGCAAATTTCGCGATACTGCTCCTTTAATGCCCATTTGGGGGGGGGATCAGCTGCCCTCGCCCGGGGGGTAATTGGTAGCGGCCCCTCTGCCACTCGATTACAGTAACTGACAGCTTGGTAATGGTGGTGAATGTTTGGGGACATAAAACAGTCGCAGGTATCTTTAGTTAGGCTGACAATTGTTTGATGCTCTCTGCGTATATTTCTAATTATTATTATTTATTTTTTTTAGGTTGTCCGGGAATTGTGCAACTATACCAGGCAGTTTCGGATATTGGCCCTTAGTGCCACCCCGGGTAGTGATACGAAGGTGAGTTCTGCTCGGGTGGAGGTGGGTTTTATTGTTCAGACGTCCTTGTGATTACTGTATTTGACAATGCTTAAAGTGGTTCAAAACCCAGCTCGATCGGCCCGGGAAAATATCTATAAGGTCCGGATTAATGTGAGCAATCTGTATGTACAAGAGGAAACATACAAGATAGACTCTTATTCAGGGTGAGGGTCCGGATTAATGTGGGCAATCTGTATGTACAGAGGGGGAAACATATAAGATAGGCTCTTATTCAGGGTGAAGGTCCGGATTAATGTGGGCAATCTGTATGTACAGAGGGGGAAACATATAAGATAGGCTCTTATTCAGGGTGAAGGTCCGGATTAATGTGGGCAATCTGTATGTGTAGGGTGGGAGAAACATATAACATAGGCTCTTATTCAGGGTGATGGTCCGGATTAATGTGAGCAATCTGTATCTACGGGGGGGGGGACCTACAAGATAGGCTCTTATTCAGGGTGAGGGTCTGGATTAATGTGGGCAATCTGTAAGTAAAGGGTGGGGAAAACGTACAAGATAGGCTCTTATTCAGGGTGAGGGTCCGAATTAATGTTGCCAATCTGTATGTACAGGGGGGAATCATACAAGATAGGCTGTTATTCAGGGTGAAGGTCCGGATTAATGTGGGCAATCTGTATGTACAGGGGGTGAAACATATAAGATAGGCTGTTATTCAGGGTGAAGGTCCGGATTAATGTTGCCAATCTGTATGTACAGGGGGGAAGCATACAAGATAGGCTGTTATTCAGGGTGAAGGTCCGGATTAATGTGGGCAATCTGTATGTACAGGGGGTGAAACATATAAGATAGGCTGTTATTCAGGGTGAAGGTCCGGATTAATGTTGCCAATCTGTATGTACAGGGGGGAAGCATACAAGATAGGCTGTTATTCAGGGTGAAGGTCCGGATTAATGTGGGCAATCTGTATGTACAGGGGGTGAAACATATAAGATAGGCTCTTATTTGGGAGGAAGGCCTGGTTTAATGGTCTTCTTTTCCTGAAGCAGCCTGTGCTGAAACAAAAGCCTATTGCTATTGCAATTCTTCTGACGTGCGTAGATGCTTTTACCCACCGTGCAATGCTTTGGGCAGGTCTTAGAGTGGTTAATGCTGCTGCTTCTCCACGGGCCGCATCTGGAGAGCGGTGTTGGAATGGAGCAGATCACCCCTGTAAAAGCGGAATGGTACGCTCCGCCCCTGGATTTTATTCCCAGCAGCCTGTTAGGAACAGCAGAGTTAACCACTAACCACTCTGTAACTCTGTATCTAATATCGGCCCAAAAGTGTTTCCTGGAGTTTGGTTTCTGACGAGCGGCCTGCTGTGCGTTGTCTATCTAAATATTGTGTATGCCTCGCAGGCCGTGCAGCAAGTGGTGACCAACCTGCTGATTGGCCGGATCGAGCTGAGATCGGAGGACTCGCCTGATATTCAGGCTTATTCCCACGAGCGGCAGCTGGAGAAGTACGTGGTGCCGCTGGGCAAAGAGCTGGAAGCCGTGCAGAAGTCCTATGTACAGGTAAGTCACACACTCTGCTTACACCCAGCAAGGGGGTATCCCATCTTTTTTTCTTTTCTATTTATTATATGAGTAAGTGATGTTATCTGTATATACTGTTGGCCTTCACTTATTATCTGCGATTATTTTATCGGTAAAAGCACTGTATTGAAATTAATTTTTCCTCCTCTTCATCGTCCACTCTTCTTCCTTCCATCTTCATCCCAGTCATAACCCCTGCCAGGCCTTTCTGAATGGCCAGTGTGGGCGGGCTCACAGCTGTAGGCGAGTGGGGATGCGTCGGGTGGCCGCATGCCGCTTTCAGATTTCCTTGGCACTCTTGAGGTCAGTGCAGCGCCGCTGATTGGCCTGTGCATGCGCCGTGAGAACATGGTGGAGGTTGAGTTTATGGGTGATGCCGGGTGATACACACACACACACAGTGGAGTATCCCAAATCGGGATTCTCTACCAGAGAGGAAGTGTGGCTGTAACAAAAAAGATTTGGAAAAGCTCAGGGGGTTGAGGGTTGGTCACAATCGGAGTATTGGGGGGGGGTGAATAAATAGTGAATAAATAGGCTCGCCACACGTTTTTATTAATGTTTAAAGCAGACCAACAGTCAAAAATGAATTGCATGGCCGCTACCTTTCTTTTCCAACTGTGCCGGGCTGTTGGTCGGGTTTAACAAAAACGTGTGTTGCTCTACCGTGTCTAATTTCCGGGCACCACAACCTCCCTTTTCCTTGTGGTTATGTCTTGCGCTATGCAGCAATGGTTACATTGCCCACTACTCTTGAGGCTACGTTCATACCAGGGAGAGGAATCTATCAGACTTCTGGGCTGCCATGCATGGTAGTCGGTGGACCAAAACCCACGCGATTGGCCCGGGAATCTATAAAATTCCAGGGCTGATCGATTCCCTCCCCCCGGGGCATCCAAAACCGGGATGCCCCGCTGTGTGAAACCCACCCAGTCGCCCCATATACTTACCTTGCTTCCCAGTCCAATGGCGCATGCAAGAGCCATGGCCGCAACTCAGGCTTTTGACTATCCTGGGTTTTGGTCCTTTCCCCGGGGCACCCCGATCGGAGATGCCACGCTGTGTGAAACCCCCCCCCCCCCAGAACGCTGAGACCAACTCATCTCTTCCCGGACCTACGGCACAGCAGTGGCTCTGAGCACCCTGACAGCCGCATCCTACACTTCCCTCTAACAGGGAGCGTGCCCGCACCAGGGATTTGAGAATGGCGACCTGCTAGAGGGATAGCGGGATGCGGCCACGGTTCGCACATGCGCCATTGGACCAGGAAACGAGGTAAGTGAATGGGGCCACCTGGTGGGTTTCACACAGCGGGGCATCCCGATTTTGAATTCCCCGGGGGGGGGGGGATTGATCGGCCCGGGAATCTTATAGCTTCCTAGGCTGATCGAGCTGGGTTTTGGTCCATTTTAAAGGATATCAACCGTCAAAAATGACTTAGACCAGACCAACACAACAAACGGTGCTCCTATACAACTCTCCCTGGGGCAATTTAGATTGCTGCACATAAAAATTCCTGCTGTAGTAAATTTTAGAAAAAAAAATGGCGGCTCATGCATTTGCAGGCCACCTGCAAACAGGAAGTGCTGTTGGGTTTCCTGTTACTGTGCATTGTCAGTTATGTCAGTTGAATCCAGGCAGCAGCACGGCTGAGATGCCGAGAGAGGAAGCTCCAAAATGGCCGCTACCTTTTTTTTCCAACTTTGCCAGGCTGTTGGTCCGGTTTAAGGCTCAGCACCTTGAGGACATCCTCTTGGCACAACATAAAGGACACTGACAAAATGGTATCAAAAGTGGACTTTTCCTCTAAGCACGCTGGAGAGCAGCCGTCTGGACCAGGGGCCTGCCTGGTGTTAAGCTTCTGTAGGTGGCGTATCATCGTAGAAAGATTCACCTCAAGTTGTAATGATTGCTGCTTTCGATTGGTGTCGTGCAGTTGCACAGCAGAGTTTTAATGAGGGGGTCGGAGTTTCCCTTGTGCTCGTAACATGCTGGTTCATACAACGGAGCAGTGAGATGACAAGGGAGGGTCTGGGTTTCTAGCCTCCAGCGTGTAAACCTGTCGCGGCAGATGCTCCTCCGTGGTAAGCTGTGAGGTAAAATAAGTGCATGGGAGACGTGACGACCACACCCCTAGAGATCCGATTTGAACTTTTTTTTTTTTCACATTTTGTAGCGATAACCCTTATCGCCGGAGGGCTTCACCGCCCGAGACGTCCTTTTCCCAATCGTAAGAGGTGCTGCTGGAATTCCAGAGTCATCCGTGAGGAACCAGGAACAGCCCTTACAAGGGCTAGTGAATTGTAATATAGCGTTTCTCCCAATAAGAGACAGAACTTCAGTATTGAGGGTGAAGGTGAAGTGTCTTTATTAGTGCCACTCTAGGCCTTATATACACAAGTCTCCATTGCATGACACACACACCGACCAATAGCAGCAGGGCACACAATCCCTCAACTCTGCCGGTGACGCAATCAGCAATACAATAGACGTCTGTAATACACTCAATCCGAACAATGCCATTGTCTGTGACGTAATCAATCAATACAATGGCAGTCAGAACAATGAATAACGTAATCAATCAATACAATGGCAGTCTGTACATGCTTAAGAAAAGGAACGTAATGAACCTGTGTAAAGTCCAAAGGGGCAGAGAGTCTGTCACACATTTCAACCCCTTCCCCAAAATCTAAACTGAGCAGATGTCCCAGTTTCTGTGGGACAGTCCCACTGTCCCCTCAAAAACTTTGCTGACATTAGTGGCAGGACTGTCCCACCAAATTCAGGAAGTTTGGTCAGTTAACTGGGGCCCTCCTCTGGCTCATTGTCTGAACTGGCAGTAGTAGGATGTAGGGATTGGCTGAGCATTGGGCCAATCACCATGTAAGGAACTTGTATATATAAAAGACACAGAGCAATAAAAAGTAATTATAACAAAGGAACAAGGTGATTAGTAAATGTCCCATAACACATGCACTTCAGATAAAAGGCAATACAGTGTTCACTTGGATACACAGCAGGATGATAGTCCACCAGAAGGATCGCTATCCTGAACGGCATGCACTTTAAAGGTGAAACGCAAAATGCTCCCGCCACCGATGACACAGCCTCTTACCAACTGGTAGGAATATATGAGCCTTAATATCCCACTCTGATGGCGACCTCTAAGTTGGCACGGTCAGAGGCTGATGAGGCCAATTCCACAGGCGATAATAACACAAACTTTGGTTGCTCCTCCACAATGAAATGAATCACATATAAAGAGGGACAAAAACAAGGGACATAGATAGCACAAGAAATACACTCGCAAAAGCAATTGAATTGAAAAGCACATCTCATGAAGTAAAATAGCCAGAAACTTGTAAGGAACTTGCCTGTATTGGGGGGGGCGAGCTTCGTGGTGCTTCTCGGCTGCATGTAGCAGAGCGCATTCGCTGCCCTCAGAAGTCGGGGAGCACGGCGTGCTGCTCTAGCAGCCTCCCTCGCTCCTCTCTAGCTGTGCGGGCGCGTGCTTGGGCGCATGCCCCGCAGTCCGGCAGTTTTGTTCCAAGGAGGCGCTGCAGTGCGAGTGGCAGGTGAGTCGGCCTCCTCCACACCCGACAGAGATCAGGGGCTGGTCAGCCTTGCTACCAAGACTGACCAGCCCCTGGGAGATGTGTAGCCAATCCAGCAAAGGTTCATAGTTGCACCAATCGCTATACACTCCTTCCCTGGTTGCAATTGGTCAGTCACCCCATAAATATGGAACTAGCCCTGTCCTCAGTGCCCATTATAGTTTTGTGAGCTTAGGGTGTGATTTAATCTCTGCTTATCTGATACCGACTCGGCTTGATCAACCCTCCCAGTCTGCTGCCTGAACAGACCTTTGCTTGCCTGACCTTGAACCTGCCTGTCCCTTTTGGATACCTCCCTACCTCTGACCTCCCGGCTTGACCCTTTGGCTACTCCCGACTACGCTCCTGTCTCATCCCTGCTTACGACTTCAACTTTGGGATTCCCTTGTGGTTCATCTGCCTTCCCCGTAAGCTGACATCCACTGCGCCTTTTAGGACCTGAGGGCAACCGTGTCCGGTGAAGTGTTTCAAGTGTCCCGGCAAACGGGGGCTTGACTATAGGCGGAAGCGGCGGTGGAGATTGGGGGTTGTCGGCTTACTGAAGGCAGGTGTCCCGCTGCGCATCACATACCAACACCCTTTACACACTACAGATTATTTAAATCGGACCATAACCTGCGATTTTGCTGCCTCCAGCGCCTCCCCCCTGACCACAAACCGTAGCTTGAGGCTTGTGTCCCCCTTTTTGTGATAGGCTAGAATGGAGCCCTCCACACTGTCGCTGCACACATTGTGCTTGCATCGCACAGCCCTGCTTCTCTCATCATAGAGGACAGCACAATATGAGGCGAAACTTTATTTTGTAACTACTCTGGCAATATAGGACAATGCCATGTGTATCCCGACACAACAGCGAGACGTCTGAGCATGCCCGGACGTAGACTTTAATGTAAATGATAACAGAAAACCAACACCGAAGAACTGAAGAAAAAAAGATTTAATGGGTAATCCAGGGGGGTCACTTACAATAATTTAGCCACTCCATGGACTCGCAGGCCAAAGCATCAACGTAGCCAAAGCATAGTTATTGTATAAAGTGATACTGATTTTAATACACTGATAAGTCACTGATGAGTCTATTGAAAGTACAACATACAGATATAGCGGAGAGAGATTAATACTCTGCTCTTAGTGTGGTCGCTGCAGGACACAAGCCTTTAATTTTTATAGAGGCTGCTTATATATAATCTCATCACTTACATACATAAAATATATATATATATATATATCAGACACACACATATGCAGACATAGGGATGCAAACAGATTCATACACACAAACACATACGTACAAACATATAGGTGGATACATACTGTCAGTAACCTACCTGTGGCCGTTAAGGGGCGCACTCCTGGATCATCAGCGTGAGTGTTTGCATCTCACCATGTGTCCCACTGCCCGGAACAACCCCTTGAAAGGCGGGACCCTGCCTGAAATCTTTGCTGTATTGTCAGCTAACCCTGGATCTGGTTCCTGTGTTCTGGTTCCCTGCTAATCCTTGCACTAACTTTGTGACCCTCACTTGTTTCTCGACCACTGAACCTTTGCTGTCTGCCGTGACATTCTGCTCGTAGACTAGGAACCTTCAGTAACATAGTATGTGCGGCTGAATAAAGACTTTATTCTATCCAGTTCAGCCTGTTTATCTCCTTCCAGTGGTCTAGTAGCCATAGCTGGTAATGTTATTAAATGCAAGGAGGGCATCCTGGCCACTATTGATCTCCTTCCAGTGGTCTAGTAGCCATAGCTGGTAATGTTATTACATGCAAGGAGGGCATCCCCGCCACTATAGATCTCCTTCCAGTGGTCTAGTAGCCATAGCTGGTAATGTTATTACATGCAAGGAGGGCATCCCGGCCACTATAGATCTCCTTCCAGTGGTCTAGTAGCCATAGCTGGTAATGTTATTACATGCAAGGAGGGCATCCCGGCCACTATAGATCTCCTTCCAGTGGTCTAGTAGCCATAGCTGGTAATGTTATTACATGCACGGAGGGCATCCCGGCCACTATAGATCTCCTTCCAGTGGTCTAGTAGCCATAGCTGGTAATGTTATTACATGCACGGAGGGCATCCCGGCTACTATAGATCTCCTTCCAGTGGTCTAGTAACCATAGCTGGTAATGTTATTACATGTCAGGAGGACATCCCGGCCACTATAGATCTCCTTCCAGTGGTCTAGTAGCCATAGCTGGTAATGTTATTACATGTAAGGAAGGCATCCCGGCCACTATAGATCTCCTTCCACTTTTGAACATTTTTACTGTATCCTTCATTACTACCTCCTCTGGCAGCGAGTTCCATAGTCTCACTGCTCTTACAGAGAAGAATCCCCTCCTATGTCGGTGGAGAAAGCACCTTTCCTCTAACCTTAGTGGATGCCCCCGGGTTATGGTTACACTCCGGGGTATAAATAGATTGTCGGACAGATCTTTGTATTGACCCCGAATATATTTATACATAGTTATTAGCCCTCAGGCATCTTTTTATCTAAACTAAATAAACCTAACTTTGACAATCTTTCAGGGTACTCTAGTCCCTGCACTCCTTTGAACGCGCTCCAGTTCTGATATGTCCTTCTTAAGCACAGGTGCTGCGAGCCTTGATCTATCGCCTGTCCTCCATTCAAGAATCTACGTTGCCAGCCCTGACTACACCTTCGTTTCTTCCTTCTGTACAACCCCTCATCGTATTGGGAGGCTTCCGACCAGCTAGGGGCGGGGGCCCACAGCTCATTCTGCCCTCCCTAGTGGGAGGCTCCAGCCGAAGATCAGTGCTATCAGTAGACCATGGGTTGGTTTTTTCACTTTGGCAAGGCTGTATTCACATCTCGGTGCTCCATCCCGAACTGTTGTCCTCCCAGGAGCATTCACCACCCTGACACACATAGATAGATAGATAGAGATATATATCTATCTATCTATCTATTTTTTTTTTTTCCTATTGCATGGCATGGCCTGCTTCAAGAAGTGTTTCCTCTGCGAAGATAGAAGATGGCTCTTTATATTGCGCAGGTGAGCGGGGCAACCAAGCCTGCGGCCCTGCATGTCTATTTCCACCCATTTCTGGACCCTCTGTGCCTCCCAGCCTCAGCTGACGGATCGGGGGAAGGTAGAGGAGCACTAGGGTCAGGTGCTCAAGGAGCGCTGCTCCAAGCCGCAGATGCAGACCCTGTACCACAAAGGGGAGCCGGCTATAGGCTTTATGGTGAGCCCACTGAGGGATGCAGAGTTCCTGTCCTAGCTTCTGAGGGGGTGAGTGTTTTGGGGACTGTGTGCCTTGTTTTCTGGTGTCTGGGCCCCCCCCCCCCCCGGCCCTGGCCTGGCTCTCGCCGCTGCCTGCTCGCTCTCCTCTCCCCCCTCTCCCCGACAGGGGGCGGGTGGTAGCGGTGAGTGTTTTTTATTGTCTTACGGTGTTTGTAAAAGTTTTTTTCGCGGCCGTTGCCGCTTTGTACTTTGTAACGCTTTGTAACTGTGAGGCGTTTGTTGCATGTGATGACGGCGGCGCGGTCACATGAGCGCTGCTTTCGCCCTCTTCGTGGGGCCGGGGGATGATGCTTATCACGTCGCCCCCCCCCCCCCCCCACGGCCCGCCCCTCGAGGTTCCTCTGCCGCCGCCATCTTGGGTCTGCTGCACGTCCGGGGGCCCTCTTCCTCCCTGGCTGCGGCGGTGATCTCCCTGTGTCGCTTCATCCTGTGGTCTGGCGGCTTGGTGTCCTTCGGTCTACTTGGTCCGTGAGTCCCCTTTGGGGGTTTTACTTTCCTTGGGGCATGTACTGCGGGATGCTTATGTGCATGTTACTTATGTCTTTCAGGCAGGACAACTGTGGGTTGTGGTTTCTCCTGGTTCTGCTCCTTATCCCCCCCTCATCTCCTACTTCCCGTCTGGGGGCATCCCTTGGGGGGGTATCCCGGGTGGCTTTTTTATTAGCCCTTACCCTGTGCTGGCCTATTGCGCCTGTGTTAATCACCATATGGAGGCTTCTGGGGATAGCGTGCTCGGGGGTCCTTCGGGGCGATCCCGGCTGTGTGCCATGTGTGGGGTTTCCCCTTTGAGTAACAGTGCCGCGGTGTGCGTGCCGTGCGCCCAGGGTATCGTTGCGGCCCAGGCTGGGTTACCTGCTTCGCTTCCCAGCTCTGCGCCCCCTTCGGCATCGCCTACCCCTCAGCGCCTGCATTTAACCCACTGGCACTTCGATCTGGCACTTCGGTTTGCCAGTATTGAAAGGCAGCTTGCCAGGCCTGTTCCACGTAAGGCCCCTGGCAAGAAGCGACACCTGGCTCCCGTGCCCTCCCTCTTTCCTGAGGAGGATGAAAGGATTGATGCTTTTGGTGGCCGTTACTCCCTAGAGGAGGGGGAGCTTTTCCAGGACTCTGACTCCTCTGAGGACCAGAAGGAGGGTTATGGCAGTGACCCTGGGTCTGCGTCTGAGGAGGACTCATGGTTCCCTGATGACACTGATAACCTGTTGGCTCACGTTTTTGAAATCTTGCACATTGTCCCCCCTGAGGTGGCTAAGAGGAAGCAGGGTGAGCTCTTTCGTCCTGATAAACAGCGTCTGGAGTTCCCTGAGCAGGGCCATTTCACTAATATGGTGCTCAAGGAGTGGGAACGTCCTAGTAGATTGCCTGCGGTACTAAAAGGGTTGGATAAGAGGTATCCCTTTCCTGCTGACCTGGTCAAGCGATGGTCGTGTCCCCCTGAGGTGGGCGCTCCCGTTCTAGGGCTGTCCAACACCTCGGTCATGCCTTCCCCTGACACTACTACACTGCGGGACAGCGAGGACCGGCGTATGGATCAGCTGGCCTGCCATGCTTTTACATTTGCGGGGGCTGTGTTGCTTCCGGTCTGCGCTGCTGCCATTACAGCTATTGCCCTTAAGAAACAGCTCAAGCGTCTCCTTGATGGCGCTACAGCTGGTAGGAGGGGGGAGGATTATAGGGCCCTCTTGCTTTGCTCTGATTTTGTTGCCTTTGTCCTTACTGCCATGGATGATGCGCTACTGCTGAGTGGTAGGGCCTCTGCCCTTTTGATGGCTATGTGCCGCTCTGTTTGGTTGCGTCAGTGGGCGTCTGACGCTGCTGCTAAGAAGGCTCTCACTGGGCTCTCCATTACGGGGCTGCGGCTCTTTTGTGAGCGTCTGGATGTTCTAGCCAAGGATGGTAGGCTACCCCAGCGTAGGAGGCAGCCTCAGCCCATTCGGGGGCCCTCCGCTTCCCTCCCCTCCTTTCGTGCCCCCAGAGGAGGTCGTGGCTCCCTCTTTTCGGGTAGCCGCAGAGATTCTTGGGGCCGTGGCAGGTCACGTGGTCGTCCAGGTCTCTCATGGGTCCCAAGCCTTCTCCCAAGCCCCCTCAGGCATGAGGAGGCGCCCTCACCCATCCGGGTGGGGGGACGGCTTCGGCTCTTTGCTCACGTCTGGAGGCTCCACGTCTCAGACCGGTGGATTCAGGAGGTGGTGTCCTCCGGTTACAAGATAGAGTTTGCAGCCTGGCCGCCCCCAAGATTCCTCAGATCCCGGATGTCTCAAAACCCTCTGTCAGCTCAATGTTTGCGCCTTGCGGTTCAACGTCTGTTGGAGTCAGGAGTCATTTGCCTGGTGCCTTCCCAGGAAAGGGGTTCTACTCCAATCTTTTCACGGTCCCCAAAAAAGACGGGTCCTTGAGGCCCATCCTGGACTTGAAGGGTCTTAACAAGTTTGTCAGGTTCAAGCATGGAGACGCTACGCTCGGCTATCAGTACCCTTCGCCCGGGTGACTTCATGACCTCCGTGGACATCAAGGATGCCTATATTCACGTGCCAATCTTTCCAGGTCATCAGAGATTTCTCAGCTTCGCTCTGGAGGATCAGCAATACCAGTTTGTGGCTTTACTGTTCGGTATCACCTCAACGCCTCGGGTGTTCACCAAGGTGCTGGCGGGCATGATGGCTCTGCTGCGGAATCAGGGCATTCGCATCCTCCCTTACCTGGACGACATTCTGATTGCGGCTCAGTCTCTTCATCAGGCCGAGAAGGATACTCAGGTGGTGACCTCCACTCTCGAGTCCTTCGGCTGGGTGATTAACTATCCCAAGTCTTCACTGTCTCCGTCTTTGGTGAGGTCCTTTCTGGGCATGACTGGATACCTCTCAGGTCAAAGTATTTCTGCCTCAGCAGAAAGTGGAGGGCATTCAGATGCAGGCACAGACTCTGCTCTTGTGTCCCCATCCCTCCATCCAGCAAGGGATGCAGCTACTGGGCCTGGCGGTCCCCTTTGCTCAGTTTCACATGAGACCTCTTCAGTTGCACCTCTTGTCACTTTGGGATCCGGACCCTGGGTCCCTGGATCAGGAATTTGGTCTGTCCACCCTGACAATCCCTCTTGTGGTGGCTGGATTCAAGGAACCTTCTAGTGGCCAGGACCTTTCTGCCTCCGTGCTGGGAGACTATCACCACAGATGCCAGTCTGACCGGTTGGGGGGGCTTTTGGAAGTCTCTGAAGTTCCAGGGTCGGTGGGGCCCCCAGGAGGCCCATGCTCCCATCAATGTCCTGGAACTGAGGGCGATCAGGTTGGTTCTTTCTCAGCTGACCACACGCCTTCGGGGTTGGGCGGTTCAGATCCGCTCAGACAACCAGACGGCGGTTGCCTACATCAATCATCGGGGAGGGACTCGGAGCAAGCAAGCCCTCAAGAAAGTGTCCCTGATACTGTCTTGGGCGGAAGAGTATGTCCCTTGCATCTCGGCGGTTTACATTCCGGGGAAGGAGAACCAGGAGGCAGACTCCCTGAGCAGGGGGAAGTCTCGGCTGGGGGAATGGTCCCTCAGCAACAAGGTATTTCACTCCCTGTGTCACCGCTGGGGTCAGCCGGATGTGGACCTGTTTGCGTCCCGCCACAATCACAAGCTTCCTAGGTTTGTCTCCCTGTCCACAGGATCCTCTGGCCTTCGCCACGTATGTGCTAGCAATGCCTTGGACGGAGTTTCGGCTTCTCTATGTGTTCCCTCCCTTTCCTCTGCTGGGCAGGGTGCTGCGCAAGATAGCCCAGGAAGGGGTACCGGCCATTCTGGTGGCCCCCCCGTCAAGGAGGGTGTGGTTCGCAGATGTTGTGCAGTTGGCAGTAGATCAGTATGTCTTGCCCCAGGATCCAGATCTGCTGACTCAGGGACAACTGTGCCATCCCAATTTACAAACACTGGCTTTAACGGCTTGGCTGCTGAAACCTCCATCTTGATGGATAAGGGCTTGCCGGCTTCTGTTGTTACCATACCATGATTAGGGCTAGGAAGAAGTCCTCGTCCTTTATCTACTACAGGGTCTGACATTGCCTGGTGTGAGTCCAAGTCTCTTCCTTGTCGGGGGTTTTCTATCCTCAGGATTCTGGAATTTTTGCAACATGGTTTGGGTTCGGGCCTTCAACTTAGTACCCTCAAGGGACAGGTGTCAGCTCTGGCAATTTTTTTCCAAAGATCCTTTGCTAATCACCGGTTGGTTAAGACTTTTTTCCAGGGAGTTACCCATGTGTGTCTTCCACGTAAGCATATGCTACCGGTTTGGGATCTGAATCTGGTGTTGTCTGCTCTGCAGGGTCCTCCCTTTGAGCCTATACATGGGGCTGCTTTGCCCATTCTGACTCTTAAGGTGGCCTTTTTGGTGGCCATTACTTCGGTCAGGCTAGTTTCTGAGCTGGCGGCGCTTTCCATCAAACCTCCTTATTTTGAGCGGCATCAGGGTAAGGTGGTGTTTCGGCTTAAGCCGGATTTCTTAAGGTTGTGTCTGCTTTTCATCTCAATCAGGACATTGTTTTGCCTTCTTTGTGTCCTAACCCTGCTAATTCCAAGGAGCGGACCCTTCATTCTTTGGATGTTGTCAGGGCTCTGAAGTTTTATTTGGTTGCTACTGAGTCTTTCAGGAAATCTGACGCTCTTTTTGTTCTTCCTGCTGGACCTTGGAAGGGTTTGCCTCCGGCTAAATCCACTATCAGCGAGTGGATCCATCAGGCGGTGGAGCAGGCCTACTCTGCCAGGGGGAAGGTTCCTCCTTTTAGGGTTACTGCTCATTCCACTCCTGCTATTGGTGCCTCTTGGGCTTTTCAGCACCAAGCTTCTGTTGAACAAGTTTGTAAGGCCGCTACTTGGTCTTCTGTTCATACTTTTTCCAAGTTTTACAAGGCTGATGTTAAGGCCTCAGCTGATGCTGCTTTTGCCACAAGGTACTTCAGGCGGTAGTGGTTTGAACTACTTGTTGTTGATACGATAGAACAACGAGTACTCGCCTGTAGAATTGCTTTTACTTTGCATGGCACGGCCTGCTTTACCCCACCCTTGTTATCGTTATTCTTGGTTGCCTCTTTATGGTGATTGTTCCAAATTAGTTGGGGTTTGTTACCCTTTTTACCTTTATTATCTCCTGGCTGGATTGGTCTATTGGTGATCCTGTTTTTATATGGTGCAGGGAGGAGCCACAGCTCTTCTGCGGTACACTGCGCCACCTTGTGGCGGAATAACCTATACGTAAGGACTTCTTGAAGCAGGCCGTGCCATGCATAGTAAAAGCAATTCTACAGGTGAGTACTCCCAGAATTGTCTTACAGACAGACACACATAAAGACAACACATAAATACAGACACACATGCATACACACATACATACAGACACATACACTTGCACATATACAGACACACATACATACACAGACACAAATCTACACACATACATACCATGTTGATACATTTGTATCAAAATGCAGACTGCACGGCTACAAGCTTGCCTTGCAGTAGAAAACTTTAGCTGCTTAAATGGTCTGTATAGTGTACCATCCACCTGCATGGTCTTTTACACCCCAGAGCCGGATGATGTAGTAACCTTTGGGTATCCCGATTCGGGATGCCCTGCTGTGTGAGAGCATCCATTACCAAGAGTCTAGTCAGTAGTCCTCAAACTTCCTTCACAAGGGCCGAGACAGGCCAGGTTTTGCAGCTCTCCACGCTACTCCACAGGTGAATTAACTGGTGCTCAGACAGAGCTATAGCCCTAATTATTACATCTGTGCATCAGCATAGAGAGCTGCAAAACCTGGCCTGTCTCGGCCCTTGAGGAGGAAGTTTGAGGACTACTGGTCTAGATTATAAAAACCCCCTCCCCAAGGGCCACAAACAGGTCATGTGTTGTGGATCTCCAGGTAGCTGCTCTATAGCTATGCCTGAGCAGATTACCTTGACTTCACGTGTGTGTGTGTGTGTGTGTGTGTGTGTGTGTGTGTGTGTGTGTGTGTGTATCTGCAACACAAAACCTGTCGGTGGCCCTTGATGAGAGGATTTAACACGTGTGGTCTTAGCGGCTCTTTCATACATTTGCTGGATCTTCAGGATGGACTGCCATTGTATTACTAGATCCATTGCTAATAATTATTCAGCAGGGTTGCGTTGCTTGACCTGTCTAGGGATGGTGCTGTGGTGGTGGTTGTGCTGCTAGTAAGAGGAATACAGCTATTAACTATACAGTTTTACTCTTTATTGACAATAACAATCATAATCTTATACGCTCCAGAAAAAATACAGCTTAACATACACTAATCTGCGGTGTCCTGGTAATGTGCTGGCGTGCTGTGTTCACCTTCACTAGAGGCCGAGTTAGCCTTTATCTGGGCAAGTCAAAATAACTTGGTTCTTTTCTGGCAGGGCATGTGTTCGACTTGTGCGGGTCCATCTGCAATCTCTTTGCAATTGGCGCTCCATCCACAAAAAACAAGTATGTGAGGGTAGATCAGCTCGAGCCTGATCGACAAGGCTCAATATAGGTATAACTTGCTTCAAGAGGAACACCACACCCGATTTTCACTTTTAGGGGTGGTCTTCCTAATTATTCCGAATTGGGATGCCTTGCTGTGTGTATCCCCCCAGGTCACCCCATTCACCCACCTTCCTATCGCTTCCAAGCCGCAGACTTTCACTCAACTCCACTGATGGCTAAGCTGGACTGCTAGGCAGTCAAACAGTGTCGAAGGGACCCGAGTGTGCAGCTGGCCGTATCCCCCGCTCACCACCTAGCCGCCATGTGCCCGCACCGCCCATTCAGAAAGGCCAGGTGCATGCACGGCTAGAGGTGAGCCGGTATACGGTCGCATCGCAAAAATGTGGTGAGGACTCCAGGTCGCGGTACGTGAAACGGGGCCTCTTTGGGGTTTTACACTGCGGGCTGTGAAGGTTAGAAGGTATCAATGGGTGTAAATAAAAAAGGAGGATGATTTTGGAGGGGGAGGGGGGGTTTCATGTCATTTTATCTCTCATGGAGGAACCGATTTGGTGGCTCTGGCTGATGCCTCAATATAGGCATAAGTTGTTTAAAAGCTTATCAATGGGTGTAAATGAAAAGGGATGACGACTTTGGTTGGGGTGGGGGGGGGGTGCTGATGCCTTTTATCTTGTATCTCTCATGTGGAACCCTTGTTTCGGACAACCTCACGAGAACAGATTTGGTGGCTCTGTCTGATTCCTTTAATTTCCCTCGTGTTGACCCTTTGGTTTGGACAACCAATGCAAACAGATTTGGGGAATCCTCAGAAGTATAATGGCCACCTTGATGTACTTTATGTGTGACTCCATTGGATAGATGTAGCCTGACCTGTTCACCGAAGCCTCATTTGACTGAAACTCCATAGATGCCATTGTGACAGCCCTCGTGTCCCTTCTGCCCTCCACCACCACCTGCAGTTTAATCCCTCAACCATGTCAAAAATGGGGCATCTGAATCTTCGGCAGGCTCGCCTTCACCCGCAGACGATAACCAATAAGGTTGAGCATGTTGGCCCGGTGAACCCCACTGGCCACTGACTGTCGTTTTGGAGGGCAAACTGGATGATGAGTTTTGCGCAAACTCTAGGATCGGATGAGTTTTTCCTTCGGATCCTTTGGGCATCCCAATGACATGTATGGTTGCCAACCACTCCCAGCTCCTAAAGCAGTAACTGTTGAATTTATTTGGGATTTTAGGTGGTGGTTCTGAAGCTATCCTCTGGTGGCACTCAAGCTGTCTGCCGGTGGCACCCAATGTGATCAGTGGCAAAAACTGAAGGTACTTTAAACACTGCAGATAAGCTACTGCTCCAATAGGAGAAGTCAACAAACTGCAGGTGTTGATCATTTTGGGATAGCTGTCAAAAGGGCTTGTGCTATTGGCCGAAGTAGAATATATACTTTATAGAAAGTGGACCTCCACCTATTGGGAAGCTATGTTGGCAGTGATACTAGAGATAACTAGAAGATGGCAAGTGAAAGGGTTGGGAAACCCTGACCTGACCATTTTATTGGTATGTGACGGTTGGTTCTGGTTGCTGGTATCTACTGCATGACAATGTAGTGCACATCCAAAGTCCAAAGGTTTTTGTTTTTCCATCCACTGGATGGAAGTCTATTCGGGATTCTCGGTTACGCCGATCATATGCGAGGCTCACGGCCTCTGCAGGAACCAGATCTCGTTCCTCCTGCTGGTGGCTGCGGGGTTGGTGTATCCGGCCACTATGAAGGTGTCGTCCAAACACAGATCCGGAGACTCCAGAAGCTCTGCCAACAGGGAAATTTCTCTCATGATGGAATCCTCATTGGTGGCTCCGGTGAATTCCCTGTAAAGAAAAGATCTCATGTATATTTACTGTATTTAATAGTATTTTAATATTTTAGGGTTTAAACCCTTTTTTTTTTAGCTCATGTGACCATCCTAGCACTAACTTCTCCTCATTTGCTTAAAGGAAAACTCCATATTTGTCAGGTTTTTGGTGTTCTGCCTTATTGTTCTCTTCTTTTGGAATGTAAAATTAACCCCTGTGTTAGAATTGTGCCCCCCAGACCTGTGATTTACTTATCAGCATGTTGTTTCCAGATTTCTTATATTGCTGCGGCGTTGTGTTGCTAAAGTGGGAGCGGCTTTCCTGGCCTTGAGTAAAGCCCCTAATAACATTTTTTGCTAGAAATCCCAGAATCCTTACACTATAACAAGTGAGCGTATAACTTGGAGGTTGCCTATAAAGCCAATAGCTCTGCTGAAGCTGGAAGAACATGGCCCTCAAGTATGCTCTTGATCATCTAGATCAGGGGCTTCCAACCAGTGGTACGTGAGCTCTTATAGGGTGGTCCTGAGGGGGTATCTGCAGATTTAATATTGTAGGTCTCACAAATTGGAAGTTTCCCTAGAAGACCAATAGATCGCTTGAAGTTGTTGGTAACTTGGCCCTCAAGTATGCTCTTGATCAACTAGACTAGGGGCTCCCAACCAGTGGTACGTGAGAGCTTATCAGGTGGTACTCAGGCTGCAGACTGACTTGTACCCCAACCTGATCTGCTGCCATCTATATGTAACCCTAGCCCTAATGTCACCTTGTGGGTGACTGCAGATTGGAGTTTGCCTATAAAGCCAATAGATCTGCTGAAGGTGGAAGAACTTGGCCCTCAAATATCTTGATAATCTAGACCAGGGGTTTCCAACCAGTGGTATGTAAGCTCTTATCCGGTGGTCCTGAGGAGGGTATCTGCTGAACTTGGCCCTCAAGTATGCTCCTAATCACCTAACGCCGGGTATTCTAAGTATGTCACACACCCCACTTCATTTACTAATTATTATTACACTTGGGTTATCTCACCGCTAGGTGGCGCACTTGCAGAGATCTCCAAAAATTCAGCAAGCCCCTCCCGGTCTATAGACACCTGGTACCTCCCAACAATTCCCCAGTGTTGGTCTCTGCAAGATGGCGACAAGACAGAAGAGAGAAGTCTCCTGCTTGCAGGTAGCCGGGGTATCACCCCCGCCCCCCCCCCATGGTCTATTTTTGCCCAGCTCTTTTGTATTATCCCCCTGTTTCATGGCAGCCTCCCAGCTTAGGCTGTAGGCTGGGCAATGGGTAGATGGCACTGATGGTGCCTAGGAGATTAGCTCCTCCGCTCGACCCCATATTATGGGGCATAGCGGTGTTCCGGTTTGGTGATCCGGACGTGGGATGCCCCAGCCCTTGTATCCCCATGGGTCCCCTTCTTCATGATTATTACGTTTAGAGTCCCTTCATGTATGTGTGTGTGTGTGTGCGTGTTTTGGACGGGTGGCCTGCGGGGCCGTCCGTCGCGGTTGTTACGCTGTTTAGGGCACCCTGTGCCCTTCCGTTGTCTCAGGAGGACGGGCGGCGCGACCGCCGGCCCGTCATTCGGTTTCGGGGGGACGTTGGGGCGGGCGCCAGAACGGGCGCCCGTCTGTTAGCCTAGGGGCCGGGCGGCACGCTGCGCCGCCGACCCGTAGGCGGTATGGTGCTTTGCGGCTCCTCACTGGCGGGCGGGACCGGGCGGCGTGCCGGTCCGCCTGCTGGTCTATGCGGGCGCCATTCTCTAATGTGACGCCCGCTGCTTGCTCGCTCTGCGGTGGGCGGGGCCGCGTCTGTCGCGGCCTGCGCCGTGTCTGGCGGGATGGGGAGGGGCGGGGCCGCGGTGGTTCCCGCGTTTTCGCTGGGTCCGCCCTGCGTCCTCTCCTTGTTCCCTGGCTGGCCGCCATTTCGGGGTCTGTAGTGCGGAGGATCCAGGTAGGATCGCTTCCTGTTCTCGTTGCTGAGGGGGTCCAGGTTGTTATGGGGGTGGGCATAGAGGCCGGTTGCTTAATGGGATATGTTTATATCTGTATATACATATATATGTTTTCTGCCGGTTATTCTTGCGGCCCACTCACTACTCCCCCCCCCCCCCCCCCCTCACCGGGGGAGATGGCGGGGTTTATTCAGCCAGGCGCTTGGGCTTGCCGGCTGGTCCTGCTTATGCTGTGTATTCACAGCCTGGCCCTGCTAGCTTCTCGCCTCTGGCTTTTAGTTGTTTTGTGTTTGTCCTGTCAGTTGACGTTGGATGTGACTGATTGTTTTTCAGATCCGGGATTCCTTCCTGCTGGGCTCTCCCGGTCTTGTATACCTGGCTAGTTGGGGTTTGGCCTTATAGTCCCTCCTGGGTTGCTGGCAAATTTATCCCCTGGTTCTGGGCTCTATAGATTTTGTGTGTGTGTGTGTGTGTATATATATATATATATATATATATATATATATATATATATATATATATATATATATATATACCTAGATTTTTAACATTGGGGGCATCCCGGGTCGCTTATAGCATAAATCCCTGGGTTCCGCGAATACCATAAATTTCACCAGATGGAGGCTGCCAAAAGATACCGGAGACGGTCCTTCGGGACAATCCAGGCTGTGTGGGGGTTGTGGGACTCCGCTCCCGGGGGATGATGTCATTATATGTATTCCATGTGCACAGCGGAACATTGAGCGTTAGTCCAGCACTCCGGTGCCTGGTACTTCATCGTCCGCGCCATCCCCCTCTCCGCCTCGCCTGTTCCGGACCCCGTGTGACGTGGTCACGGGTGGGGATTCGCAATCTGAGGTGTGCGCCCGCGTGGCCAGCCTCGAGAAAATGTTTTCCGATATGTCCGCTCAGAAGGTTACTGCTAAGCGTAAACACCTATCTCCGCCTCCGCCGGACTCTGATGGGTCAGATCGTCCCCTTGAAGAGGGTGGCTTTTGGAGGTATTGGATGATTCAGTGGGTTAGCAGGTGCTGGGCGCTGAGGGGGACCAGATTGATGGTCCCGCTCCTGACACGCCTTCTATTTTGGCCCGGATGTTTGAGGTTTTGGATTTGGACCCTCCCGAGGCGGTTCCTCGGTCTAGGGGCCAGCTCTTTGGGGGGTCCAAGCAGCGCCTGGAGTTTCCCAGTCAACAGCATTTTGAGGACGTTGTCCTTAAGCAATGGGAGCAACCCACACGGCTTGTCGGGGTACCGCCTAGCTGGGATAAGAAATATCCCTTTCCGGCGGACTTGCTGAAACGTTGGTCTGTCCCTCCCGAGGTGGATGCTCCGGTTTTGGGACTGTCTAATACTGCGGCTGTTCATCTTCCTGACACTACTTATCTCAAAGATGGCGAAGATCGCCGGATTGATCAGTTGGCCCGCCATGGTTTTGTCTGTGCGGGTTCGGTTTTGAGGCCTGTTTGTGCTTCGGCTCTTTTGACATTGGCGGTTAGGTCTATGGTCAGGGATTTATGTGTGGATCTTGATCCCTCTGGTGATGAGTTTCTTGCGCTTATGCGTTGTGACTCCTTCTTGTCATTTGTTCTGGCCGCTCAGGATGATGCCATGTTGATGTGTGGCAGAGCTTCTGCTCTGTTGGTGGCTATTCGTCGCTCTGTGTGGTTGAGACGGTGGACGGCTGACCTTAATTCTAAAAGGATCACTCATGGCTCTTCCTTTTTTGGGTTTGAGGCTTTTTGGTAAAAAAAAAAAAAAAAAAAAAAAAAAAAAAAAAAACTGGATTCTGTTGCCAAGGGAGGCAGGTTGCCTCAGCGCAAAAGGTTTCGCCTTTCTTTTCGGGGGGCGGCCCCCTTCAATCCGTCCTTTCGGGGAGCCAAAGCCGGCAGAGGTGCGTGCTTCTCGGCTTCCAGGGGCGCGGGTTGGAACAGGGGTAGAGGCCGTGGCCGTCTCGTTCATGCCTGGGGTGCCAAGCCCAAGTCAGCTGCCAAGCCCGCTCAGCAATGAGGGGGCGCCCTCACCCGTACGGGTGGGGGGACGGTTACGATTCTTCTCCCGGGTATGGGACCAGGTGGTCTCGGACAGGTGGATCCGGGAGGTGGTGTCGGCCGGTTACATGCTGGAGTTCGAGTCCCGCCCCCCTCCAAGGTTTTTCAGGTCCCGGGTTCCTTCAGACCCTGTGGCCGCGCAGGGGCTCCTGGCGGCGGTAAGGAATCTTCTGGATTTGGCAGTCATCTGCCCGGTCCCTCCTTCGGAGGTGGGAAGCGGGTATTACTCCATTCTCTTCACTGTACCCAAAAAGGATGGGTCCTTCCGTCCGATTCTGGATTTGAAGTTTCTCAACAGGTTTATTCGTCCCCGGAAGTTTCGCATGGAGACCTTGCGGTCGGCGATCGGCTCGCTTCGGCAGGGGGACTTTATGACGTCCATAGACATCAAGGACGCGTATCTTCACTTTCCGATCTTTCCGGCACATCAGCGGTTTCTTCGCTTTGTGGTGGAGGATCGGCACTTTCAGTTTGTAGCTCTTCCATTCGGTCTCACCTCAGCTCCGAGAGTGTTCACCAAGGTGTTGGCGGGGGTGATGGCCTTGCTTAGAGCTCAGGGGATTCGCATTGTTCCTTACCTGGACGATCTTCTCATCATGGCTCCTTCCTTCGGTCAGGCGGAAGGGGACACCAGCACGGTGGTGTCTATGTTAGAGAGGTTCGGCTGGGTGTTCAATTACCCCAAGTCTTCTCTGGTTCCGGCCAGGGTGGTGACCTTTCTGGGGATGTACTTGGACTCTTGCCAGCACAGTGTGTTTCTCCCTCAGGCCAAGGTTTTTCTGATTCAGGAATTGGCTCAGCTTCTTCTTACCACTCCTCACCCGTCCATCCGGCTAGGGATGAGACTGGTGGGGTTGATGGTGGCCTCGTTCGAGGCAGTTCCCTTCGCTCAGTTTCACACGAGGACGCTGCAGCTTCATCTTTTGGCGTCTTGGGACGGCGCCCGCGGTCGTTGGATCGGTCCTTCCGGATGTCCCCTCGAGTTCGGCAGTCTCTTCGGTGGTGGTTGGTTCCGGACAATCTTTTGAAGGGCGGGTCGTTTCTGACTCCGCTGTGGGGAACTGTCACCACGGATGCCAGCTTGTCAGGATGGGGAGGTTTCTGGAAGGATCTTCAGGGGCAGTGGGACCCTCAGGAGGCCCACTTGCCCATCAATGTTCTGGAGTTGCGAGCCATCAGATTGGTTCGGTCTCACTTGACGCATCATTTACAGGGTCTGCCGGTTCAGGTTCGATCGGACAATTAGACGGCGGTTGCTTACATCAATCACCAAGGAGGGACTCGCAGTCTGGGTGCCCTCGGAGAAGTGTCTCTGATTCTGATTTGGGCGGAGACGTATGTCCCTTGCATTTCGGCAGTGTACATTCCAGGAGTGGAGAACACGGAGGCGGATTTTCTGAGCCGGTGCTCGTCCCGCCGGGGGGAATGGTCTCTCCATCCCCATGTGTTTCGGTCCATGTGTCTTCGGTGGGGGACGCCGGAGGTGGATCTGTTTGCCTTTCGTCACAATCACAAGTTTCCGACATTCGTGTCGCTGTCTCGGGACCCTCTGGCTCTGGCCGCGGATGCCATGGCCTTGAGCTGGAAGGATCTGGGGTTCCTGTATCTGTTCCCTCCGATTCCCATGTTAGGCAGGGGGTTGCGACAGCTAGTTCAGGAAGGAGTTCCCGCCATTCTCGTGGCCAAGGCGGGTGTGGTTTGCAGACATCGTTCGTCTGGCAATGGATCAGTTCGATCTGCCTCTTCGGCCGGATCTGCTCACCCAGGGTCAACTGTGTTACCCCAGTTTACCAACGCTGGCTTTGACGGCTTGGCTGCAGAAACCTCCATCTTGAGGGAGGAGGGTCTTTCGGATTCGGTCATTCAGACTTTCGTTAGTGCTAGGAAGAGGTCTTCCTCTTCCATCTATTATAGGGTCTGGTGATCTTATATTGATTGGTGTGAGGCTAGATCTTTGCCCTGCCGGGTCTTTTCTATTTCTCGGATTTTGGATTTTCTTCAGTCAGGGCTGGATTCTGGTTTTCAGATGAGTACCTTGGAGGGGCAGGTGTCTGCCTTGTCTATTTTTTTCCAGAGGTCTTTTGTTAGCCATTCTTTGGTCAAGACCTTCTTCCAGGGGGTTTCGCATCTGCGGCCTCCTAGGAAGCCTTTGCTCCCAGTTTGGGATTTGAATTTGGTGCTCTCTGCGTTACAGGCTCCTCCCTTTGAGCCTTTGCAGGATATTGCTCTGTCCACTTTTACTCAGAAGTTTGTTTTTTCGGTGGCCATCACTTCGGTTCGGCGTGTTTCGGAGTTGGCAGCCTTGTCGATTCAGGCTCCTTATTTTGAGAAGCATCAGGACAAAGTGGTCTTTCGTTTCAAGTCAGATTTTCTCCCTAAGGTGGTATCTGC
Source organism: Gastrophryne carolinensis (assembly GCA_027917425.1). Lineage (NCBI taxonomy): Eukaryota > Metazoa > Chordata > Amphibia > Anura > Microhylidae > Gastrophryne > Gastrophryne carolinensis. The sequence goes on from CM051244.1 coordinate 18,050,857, forward strand.
TTTTCATCTTAATCAGGACATTGTTCTTCCTTCCTTGTGTCCTAAGCCTAGGAATGACAAGGAGAGTGCGTTGCACTGCTTGGACGTTGTGCGTTGTGTTAGGTACTATTTGCGGGCTACGTCTTCCTTTCGTAAGACTGATGCCCTTTTCGTAGTGCCCTGTGGGCCCAGGAAGGGTTTGGCTCCGGCTAAGTCTTCCTTTTGCGAATGGATTCGTCAGGCGGTTGTTGGGGCCTATTTTGCCAAGGGAAGGATCCCCCTTTTTGCGTCACCGCTCATTCTACTTGTGCGGTTGGTGCGTCCTGGGCCTTTCAGCTCCAGGCTTCGGTTGCACATGTTTGTAAGGCCGCTACCTGGTCTTCGGTTCACACTTTTTCCAGGTTTTATAAGGTTGATGTGCGGGCCTCAGCGGATGCTGTGTTTGGCCGTAAGGTTCTGCAGGCTGCAGTGGTTTGAGTTTTTTCTGCGTTATTGCCTGGTTTGGATACCCGCCCTTTTTGGACACTGCTGTTGGATGTCCCAAGTGTAATAATAATTAGTAAATGAAGTGGGGTGTGTGACATACTTAGAATAATACCATTTTGTGATTACTCACCTGTAAAATGGGTATTATAAGTATGTCACACACCCCACTTCACCCGCCCTCTTTTGGTATCCTGGTTCCTTTATATGGTGAAGTTTTGTTATTTACAGTTGAGGGTTACAATCGTTTTTTCCTGGTACCTTGTATTACTGCTGTTTTAACACTGGGGAATTGTTGGGAGGTACCAGGTGTCTATAGACCGGGAGGGGCTTGCTGAATTTTTGGAGATCTCTGCAAGTGCGCCACCTAGCGGTGAGATAACCTAAGTGTAATAATAATTAGTAAATGAAGTGGGGTGTGTGACATACTTATAATACCCATTTTACAGGTGAGTAATCACAAAATGGTATTTTTGGTCCTCTTCAAGGAGCCAGATTTATTTGATGCAGGCAGGAAGGTGTGATTAAGGGGTAAAGATATCGGTAATGATGCTCTTGTGCTAAAAGTTTGTGCAGTCGGAGATTTTTTTTTAAACTTTTTTCTAGGTCACTTCAAGCTCTAAGCCTTCACCCGCTTGGAGGCATGGGGTGGGGGGTGAGCTGCTTAACAGCCGTTGAGAGAACGTGTCCCAAATTACAGGCTCCGCACAAGACAGTCAGCTGATAATCATTTGTTTTGGTATTTAGCCTCTTAAAGGGACATTCAGCTTATCTGCTCTCCACATGGTGGCACCTTTCATCGAGCCTACCTTATATTTCGTGATCGGCCCTACTGAACTCCCTTCTGCTGCATGGATGGATGCATCGTCTCTGCTGCTGTGTTACTGTGTAGATCCCTGGGAAGTAAAGAAGACCCCCCGTGTGAAACCCACGGGGACACCCATTACCCCATCCTCTCCAGTGATCCCACAGCGCACGTGCATATTGATCATTCGCATAGAAAGCCGTGTGAAAGGGGAGCAGCAATCGCCCACGTAGCCGTTTCTCACCGGCTGTGCGTACCCGCGCCAGCTATTCAGATAGGCCTGGCGTGAGAGATGCAATGTAGCTGGATGGATTCCGGAGGTCGCCCCGAATGGTAACTTTGGTGGTGATCCAGGGGGTTTCACACACCTTATAAGCCCCAAATTTTTGATCTAAGGGCCACGTTGTCTTATTGTTCTATCTCAAGGGACTGCAATAAAATAAATAAAATGCAGACTGATTAAGCTTAACACTTTAAATGCCAGAGTTGCAGCCCAGCGGGGGAAAGAATAAAAAGTGACTAAAAACTTAAAATATATTAATTTTAGTTGCTTAGGGAATAGTTTTTTAAGGGTTTGGGCTTTTCATTAAATGATGCTGAAGGTCCGGTTTAATGCCAAGTGGGGAGGCTGGGGATCAGAGCACCCTGCCCCTCCACCGATCACCGGCATCTGAGGATTGTCTGGCCAGGAGTGAGATCATGTCACAGAATGACATAATCACAGCAAACTGCTCTGATTGGGCGTGTGCTGCTGGACCGGGGAAAGGTAAGCTGGGGGGTTTCACACAGTGGGGCATCCCGATTTGGGGCATCGAACAAAACCCCGGGATTGTCTAAATTAAAAAAAATGAAGTAGACCTACACCCACAAATGAATCCTGTCCTGTTCTTATTGTTATCCCTAAGCTCCCCTTTTGTTGCCCCCAAACTCCCAGCGGACTCCCGGAGCATACACCGCACCTCCACCCGTAGTAGCGCACCTTTCCAGTCCTCCAGCGCTATTGGAGTAGCGGGCAGATAACTGGGTCATGGTGCGCTGCTTTTTGTCAGGATAATATATAGGCGGCTAAATTGGATTTCCAAGTGCAGTTAGTGGGCATTTACTAAGCGCCGCGTTCTGTGATTGGAACGGGGGCGCGCCGTCCCTTTCCATACAGCGCGTTATTACAGACAAGAAGCTGCAAATAGACACTCGTTGGAGGTATTGTCGCTCGCCAGCCTCTGGCTTATTAGCACAGCTTGACAGGCACTGCCCCTCGCCGCCCTCGCTGTGCGCCTTTTACCTCTTTTATTATGGCAGCCGCGCTCGCTCTGTTCGCCCTGCAGGGAGGACTGAATAGGAACCCATCACGCCGGGTCACTCAGACCTTCATTTCATTAAAACGCGGTAATTGTTTCCAGGTATGGGGTGGGGGGGGCGCGCTTAGGCTGGAGTCACATCTTTACACTTGAAAATGCATGTGGGTTTCTTATTTTTCCTGTAATAAAAGCCCAGAAGGGTGACGGCAAGAGGAGAACACATGCTCCATCTTAAAGCGGACCTTCACCCTGAATAAGAGCCTATCTTATATGTTTTCCCCCTGTACATACAGATTGCTCACATTAATCCGGACCTTCACCCTGAATAAGAGCCTGTCTTATAGGTTCCCTTCCCCCCGTAGATACAGATTACCCACATTAATCCGGACCTTCACCCTGAATAAGAGACTGAATAAGAGCCTATCTTATATGTTTCCCCCCCCCCGTACATACAGATTGCCCACATTAATCCAGACCCTCACCCTGAATAAGAGCCTATCTTGTATGTCCCCCCCTGTACATACAGATTGCCCACATTAATCCAGACCCTCACCCTGAATAAGAGCCTATCTTGTATGTTCCCCCCCGTACATACAGATTGCCCACATTAATCCAGACCCTCACCCTGAATAAGAGCCTATCTTGTATGTTCCCCCCTGTACATACAGATTGCCCACATTAATCCAGACCCTCACCCTGAATAAGAGCCTATCTTGTATGTTCCCCCCTGTACATACAGATTGCCCACATTAATCCAGACCCTCACCCTGAATAAGAGCCTATCTTGTGTGCCCCCCCCCCCCCCCCACTATACTTACAGATTGCCCTCTGAAGTGTCTTCTGCCTGTGTCGCTCTGCAATCTGGGAATTGCTGTTCTTTTCCTGACCCCAGCTCTGCTCTGTAGAAAGCACAGCTATAACCCAGTCCCCTGCACTTTATCCCGCTCTCCTCTCCTCTGTATGTGATGCTTCTGAGGCAAGATGGCAGCACCTGTATCCTAGAATCCTGAACAGAGTTGCAGCCCAGTGGGGGAAAGAATATTAAGTAAGTGACTAAAAACTAAAAATATATTAGTTTTAGATGCTGGGGAATAGTTTAAGGTTTTGGGTTTTTCATTAAAGTGGACCAACACCCAGGATTTTGACTATCCTGGGTCTTGGTCCACTTCGGTGGGGCACCCCCGATCGGGGTGCCCCGCTGTGTGAAACCCCCCCGAACCCCAAGAAAAACTCACCTCTCCCCGCTCCCAGCGCCGCCGGACAAGCCGCGGACAAGCGGCTCCTCCGCCGCTGCCTCCCGCGCGTCACTCTTGATGCGCGCGTGCCCGCGCCGGCCATTCACAGACGGCCGGCGCGGACGCGCGCACGTCTAGAGGGTGAGTTTGGGGTAAGGAGTTTGGGGTGTTTGGGGGGGTTTCACCCCGCGGGACATCCCGATCTCTGATGTCCCGCGGGGAGGGAGGTGATCGGCCCGGGAATCTTAGATTCCCGGGCCGATCACCTGTGGGTGTTGGTTCACTTTAAATCATGCTAAAGGTCCGGCTTAAGTGTTTATATTCGGATAGATGGATGCTTATCCCAGGCTTGTTACTGCTGATTTTCTGACCACCTCTGTTGGACGTTTGCTCCCGGTATCTGCTACTGCTTTCAGTAAAATTTTCTAATGTTGCTTTTGAACTCCCCTTCAGGTTTCACCCCTTGTTCTTTCGTTCGGATTTGTAGAACTTGCCCATTTCCTTTAGTGAAGGACCAACCAAGGATTGGATGGGATGGGAAGTGAAGGCGCTCCCATGGGATGGAAAGTGAAGGTGCTCCCATAGTATGGGAAGTGAAGGCGCTCCCAAGAGAAGAGATTGGATGGGAATGCGCACCCAAGAGAAGGGATTGGATGGGAACGCGCTCCCAAGAGATGGGATGGGAAGTGAAGGCGCATTCATGGGATGAGAAGGAGCTCCCAAGAGATGGGATGGGAAGTGAAGGCGCGTTCATGGGATGAGAAGGAGCTCCCAAGAGAAGGGATTGGATAGGAAGGTGCTCCCAAGAGAAGGGATTGGATGGGAAGGCGCTCCCAAGAGAAGGGATTGGATGGGAAGGCGCTCCCAAGAGAAGGGATTGGATGGGAAGGCGCTCCCAAGAGAAGGGATTGGATGGGAAGGCGCTCCCAAGAGATGGGATGGGATGGGATGGGAAGGCGCTCCCAAGAGATGGGATTGGATGGGAAGGCGCTCCCAAGAGAAGGGATTGGATGGGAAGGCGCTCCCAAGAGAAGGGATTGGATGGGAAGGCGCTCCCAAGAGATGGGATGGGATGGGAAGGCGCTCCCAAGAGATGGGATGGGAAGTGAAGGCGCGTTCATGGGATGGGAAGGAGCTCCCAAGAGATGGGATGGGAAGGCGCTCCCAAGGGATTGGCTGGGAAGGCGCTCCCAAGAGAAGGGATTGGATGGGAAGGTGCTCCCAAGAGATGGGATGGGAAGGCGCTCCCAAGAGATGGGATGTAATGGGATGGGAAGGAGCTCCCAAGAGATGGTATGGGATGGGAAGACGCTCCCAAGAGATGGGATGGGAAGGCGCATCCATGGGAAGGAAAGTGAAGACGCGTCCATGGAATGGGAAGGCGCGTCCATAGAATGAAAAGTGAAGGCACTCCCGATGGGATGGGATGGCACTCTCAAGAGGCGGGATGGGAAGAGAAGGCGCTCCCAAGAGAAGGGATGGGATGGGAAGGCGCTCCCAAGAGATGGGATGGGATGGGAATGCGCTCCCAAGAGATGGGATGGGAAGGCGCTCCCAAGAGATGGGATTGGATGGGAAGGTGCTCCCAAGAGATGGGATTGGATGGAAAGGCGCTCCCAAGAGATGGGATGGGAAGGTGCTCCCAAGAGATGGGATGGGATGGGAAGGCGCGTCCATTGGATGGGAAGTGAAGCCGCGTCCATGGGATGGGAAGGCGCTCCCAAGGGATGGGATGGGAAATGAAGGCACTCCCAAGAGAAGGGATTGGATGGGAAGGCACTCCCAAGAGAAGGGATTGGATGGGGAGGCGCTCCCAAGAGAAGGGATTGGATGGGAAGCTGCTCCCAAGAGAAGGGATTGGATGGGAAGCTGCTCCCAAGAGATGGGATTGGATGGGAAGCTGCTCCCAAGAGATTGGATGGGAAGGCACTCCCAAGAGAAGGGATTGGATGGGAAGGCACTCCCAAGAGAAGGGATTGGATGGGAAGGCACTCCCAAGAGAAGGGATTGGATGGGAAGGCACTCCCAAGAGAAGGGATTGGATGGGAAGGCACTCCCAAGAGAAGGGATTGGATGGGAAGGCACTCCCAAGAGAAGGGATTGGATGGGAAGGCACTCCCAAGAAATGGGATGGGAAGTGAAGGCGCGTCCATGGGATGGGAAATGAAGGCGCGTCCATGGGATGGGAAGTGAAGGCGCGTCCATGGGATGGGAAGTGAAGGCGCGTCCATGGGATGGGAAGTGAAGGCGCGTCCATGGGATGGGAAGTGAAGGCGCGTCCATGGGATGGGAAGTGAAGGCGCGTCCATGGGATGGGAAGTGAAGGCGCGTCCATGGGATGGGAAGTGAAGGCGCGTCCATGGGATGGGAAGTGAAGGCGCGTCCATGGGATGGGAAGTGAAGGCGCGTCCATGGGATGGGAAGTGAAGGCGCGTCCATGGGATGGGAAGGGAAGGCGCGTCCATGGGATGGGAAGGGAAGGCGCGTCCATGGGATGGGAAGGGAAGGCGCGTCCATGGGATGGGAAGGGAAGGCGCGTCCATGGGATGGGAAGGGAAGGCGCGTCCATGGGATGGGAAGGGAAGGCGCATCCATGGGAAGGGAAGGCGCATCCATGGGAAGGGAAGGTGCGTCCATGGGAAGGGAAGGCGCGTCCATGGGATGGGAAGGGAAGGCGCGTCCATGGGATGGGAAGGGAAGGCGCGTCCATGGGATGGGAAGGGAAGGCGCGTCCATGGGATGGGAAGGGAAGGCGCGTCCATGGGATGGGGAGGGAAGGCACTCTCAAGAGATGGGATGGAAAGGCGCGTCCATGGGATGGGATGTGAAGGTGCTCCCAAGAGTTCGAATGGGAAGGCGCGTCCATGGGATGGGATGTGAAGGTGCTCTCATGGGATGGGAAGGTGCTCCCATGGCATGGGACGGGAAGGTGCTCCCATTCCATCCCATGGGAGTGCCTTCCTATCCAAAGGCGCTCCCATGGGATTGGATGGGAAGGCGCTCCCATGGGATTGGATGGGAAGGCACTCCCATGGGATTGGATGGGAAGGCGCTCCCATGGGATTGGATGGGAAGGCGCTCCCATGGGATGGGATGGGAAGGCGCTCCCATGGGATGGGATGGGAAGGTACTCCCATGGGATGGGATGGGAAGGTGCTCCCATGGGATGGGATGGGATGGGAAGGTGCTTCCATGGGATGGGATGGGAAGGCGCTCCCAGGCACTAAACTAAGGATTTTCACTATCCCGTGTTTTTTTTTCCCCCTCTCTGAGGCACCCTGACTCCGAATTTGGACTCCCCACAAAGAGGGAGACCATCAGCCCAAGAGTCTTATAATCACTAGGCCGGTAGCTGCTCCTCATTAAGTACATTTTTGACTAAACCTTTAAATGTACAGTCCAGTCTAAATAACACTTGTGGTCCATGGGAGCAGCCATGATAGTGTTACTGCAGTTGTCGCCCCATTATCATCTACTGAGATGTATGAGATGAAGCCACGCCACCCTTCCTTCTCTCCTTCACTGCTCCCGTGAACCACAAGAGTAATTTAGTCTGTACTGTCGTCCCTTTTTAATTTAAACCGGACCTTCAGCATGATTTAATGAAAAGCCCAAACCCTTAATACCTAAACTATTCCCCAGCATCTAAAGTTAATATACTTTGTTTTAAGTTGCTTACTTATTATTCCTTCTCTCACCGGGCTGCAACTCTGTTCAGAACTCTAGGATACGGGCGCCGCCATCTTGACTCAAAAGCATCACATACTGAGGAGTGGTGAGCGGGATAAAGTACAAGGGGGAGCGGGTTATAGTTGTGCTTTGCACAGACAGAGTAGAGCTGGGGGGTCAGGGAAAGGACAGCAATCCCAGAATGCAGAGTCAGAAGACACTTCCTTAATCAGGGTGAAGGTCCGCTTTAACAGCTGTTTATTTCCTGTCCCACGCCATATCTCATTCCAATCTCATTGCCACTTTTGACCCCACGGTGAAGGTACCTGGTGAAGACGATGGTGGAAGGCCACTCCTCTATGACGATCTCTGGGTCAGTGGGTTGTGGTGGGTTCTCTTGGAGGTGGGTGGGAATATAATAGGCCACCGTGATGGTGCGTAGGAGTCCGCCCCCGCTGGCATCTATGTGTATGGTGGTGAGGATCGGGATGGTCATTCCCAAGTAGACACCTAGACATGACCGGGGAACAAGGTTACAAGACCCAGATCATCAGCAAAGACCAACAGCCATTGAAAGTGGACCAAAACCCAGGCTTTTGACTATCCTGGGTTTTGGTCCTTTCCCCCTGGAGCACCCCGATCGGAGGTGCCCTGCTGCCTGAAACCCCCCAAGTCGTCTGAACGAAACTCACCTCTTCGCGGCCCGCTCGTCCAATCAGCATGCTCGAAGCCGCTGATGACACGTCGTCTAAGCTCCGTTTAAGGCCAGTGGCCCTGAGCACGCTGACGGCTGCATCCCCCGCTTCCCTCTAACGGAGCGTGCCCACGCCGGCCATTCACAAATGCCTGGCGGGGTCACATGCCCTGCTAGAGGGATAGTGGGATGTGGCCGCAGCTCGTGCATGCGCTGTTGGACCAGGAAATAAGGTAAGTGTATGGGCGACCTGGGGGGTTTTACACATCCCGATCTTGTATGCCCCACGGGGGGGGGGGAGGGAATTGATCGGCCCAGGAATCTTATAGATTCCCAGCCCCCATTGGTGTGGGTTTTGATCCACTTTAATGTATGATTGGTGTTGATCCACTTTAAGCACTGCGTCTGTACCCCTGGGGCATCCCGCTTTGTTAAACTGCCGATCAATTCCATGGTGCAGGTTCGACTTCTCCAATTAGTTTTATTTTTGGCATCACGTATTAAAAACTCCAGGGCCAGATGGTAGCCCAGCTGTGGGGTTTCACCCTGTGGGGTATGCCAAATCCAAAGAATGCCCCAGGGACAAGAACCGAAACTTGGGGTACTAAAAATTCCAGGTTTTGGTGCTCTTTAGTTCAGTCCAGTCCAGCAGGGGACTGGCACTAGGAGTGCACTCACTCATGGGCAGCTGCAGCCATCCTTCTGTGGCCCCAGCAGGGGACTGACTGGCACTAGGAGTGCACTCACTCATGGGCAATAAAGGCCATCTTTCTGTGGCCCCAGCAGGGGACTGGCACTTGGAGTGCACTCACTTATGGGCAATGGCGGCCATCTTTCTGTGGCCCCAGCAGGGGACTGGCACTAGGAGTGCACTCACTCATGGGCAGTGGCAGCCACCTTTCTGTGGCCCCAGCAGGGGACTGGCACTAGGAGTGCACTCACTCATGGGCAGTGGCGGCCACCTTTCTGTGGCCCCAGCAGGGGACTGACTGGCACTAGGAGTGCACTCACTCATGGACAGCGGTGGCCATCTTTCTGTGGCCCCAGCAGGGGACTGGCAGTAGGAGTGCACTCACTCATGGGCAGTGGAGGCTCTTTTTTTTGTTGCACTAGGAGTGCACTCACTCATGGGCAGTGGAGGCTCTTTTTTTTGTTGCACTAGGAGTGCACTCATTCATGGGCAGCGGCGGCCATCTTTCTGTGGCCCCAAGCAGGGGACTGGCACTAGGAGTGTCCTCACTCATGGGCAGTGGCGGCCATCTTTCTGTGGCCCCCGCGGTGGGTCTGGCACTAGGAGTGCACTCACTAATGGGCAGGGGCGGCCACCTTTCTGTGGCCCCAGCAGGGGACTGACTGGCACTAGGAGTGTCCTCAGTCATGGGCAGTGGCAGCCATCTTTCTGTTGCCCCAGCATCGGACTGGCACTAGGAGTGCACTCCCTCATGGGCAGTCGCAGCCATCTTTCTGTGGCCCCAGCAGGGGACTGGCATTAGGAGTGCACTCCCTCATGGGCAGCAGCACCCATCTTTCTGTGGCCCCCACGGGGGACTAGGAGTGTCCTCAGCCATGGGCAGTGGCAGCCATCTTTCTGTGGCCCCAGCAGGGGACTGGCATTAGAAGTGCGCTTACTCATGGGCAATGGCACTTTGTGGCACTAGGAGTGCACGACTCAAGGGCAGTCGCAACCATCTTTCTGTGGCCCCAGCAGGGGACTGACTGGCACTAGGAGTGTACTCACTCATTGGCAGTGGAGACCATCTTTCTGTGGCACTAGGAGTGCACTCACTCATGGGCAGCGGCGGCCATCGTTCTGTGGCCCTGGCAGGGGACTGGCACTAGGAGTGTACTCACTCGTGGTCAGTGGTCGACCATCTTTCTGTGGCCCCAGCAGGGGACTGGCACTAGGAGTGTACTCACTGGGCTGACCAGGGACCTCAGATTGGGGGTCAGGTGAGTTACAGCTGCTGTACCCTTAGGTGAAGCTGGTTGATGAGCTGCTCAACTTTTCCTGGGTTCAGGCCGGATGCCGAACCCCAACACTGACTTCTGGCTGAATGGTATGAACCGCAACTTTGCGGTTTAGGTTCACCCATCACTACTGACGAGTGACAATTACAATCTGGGACTTACCAGTAGAGTTTTGCTCGCAGATGTATTTCATGAGCTTCATGAAGCCCAGGCAGATGCTTTGCTCGTAGCGATCCTCCTTCATCTTGATGCACGCCCACTTTCCTTTCCCATATTGTCTCTTTTCGTACAGCACTTCTCCACACTATGAATGGGAAGAGAGAGGGAGACAATATGTTCCTAGGCCTTTATAGTATTTTTATTATTAAACGCTCACTAATTCTGATAAGGAACTGTGGGCAGACCCCTTTTGCTCTCTACGGTTCAGAGATTTCTCTGGTGTCGTCCGGTCTTCTAAAATAATCTAAGGGAGTGAAATATACACATAACGAAGGACACACACATAACAATATGTGCTCGATGTTACACAGGAAAGCGCGTTCTGCCGCTCCGCCCAGTCACACTTTATTTTTATATCGAAGTAAAAAAAACACAGCACACGTCATCTATTGGACAAAATCATATAAGGAAAAATCTGATTACTGGCTCAATGATTGGTCATCACAGCCAAATATCATATTCTTAGGAATGTTAGTGAGGCCTGGGGGGCGGACATAATAAGGTGTTGGCCAGCTCCTCAGCGCCATCTTGTTCACAGTAATGTGTTATAATCTAAGGGAGTGAAATATAAGCGTAACGAAGGACACATATCGTATGTGCTCGATGTTACACCGGAAAGCGTGTTCTGTCGCTCCGCCCAGTGACACTTTATTTTTTTATTAAAGTAAAAAAAAACACAGCACACGTCATCTATTAGACATCATTATATAAGGAAAAATCTGATTACTGGCTCAATGATTGGTTATCACAGCCACAGATAATATTCTTAGGAATGTTAGTGGGGCCAGACATAAGAAGGTGTTGGCCAGCTCCTCAGCGCCATCTTGTTCACAGTAATGTGTTCGTTAGCAGCGTGCTTCATTAACTTTATTGCTCTAATTCAGTACAAGCAAAGAAAAGAATCAGTGCAGAGATAAGTGGCTTACTGAGGGTTTATTTCACCTTTATTAGCCACTAAAGCATACAATGCAAAGATAGGAATCTATTTTAATGGAGAGGGAATGTTCGTACACAATTCTACAGTCAGCATCCCCCCCAACTAGTTCAAAACCCAGGGCAGTTTGTAGGCCAAATAGTAGGCCAACTCAGGGGGACAAGGAAATAAAAGTCTCCTCCCACCGTAGTAGCCAGCGCCACTTCACAAAGCTAAGCTGTTTTTTTGCCCTCCAGGCTATCTGAATGGCCGGGTACAGAAGCATGCCACATCTGCAGGGGAGACAGGGATGTGCCCACCGGCAAAGACAGCGACTGCCATTAAAGTGATTGCCAAGTCAAAAGTTGAAATATAAATATCAGTAGCTTACGTTTCATTAAGTGGCTCCACCGCTGTGCTTCCTCCTCTCTCCCACCCCAGCCATTCCGATAAGCTGGGGTGGGAGCCGTTGAATCCAGGGAGCCGCCTGCCAAATGACGTGGTCACAGCAATTGGCTCTCATTGGTCAAGAGCCTGCGCTTGTGTTTTTGAAGCCTGGACAGGTGAGTTTTTATGGGCATCCAGATTCAGGACGAGTCAGATTCCTGGGTTTCATTCCACTCGTTCCAACAGAAAACCGAATAGGACAGAGCCAGGTTTAGCCTGACACAATAGGCGAAACCCTTGGCTATGTGCTGGGGGGGACCAGATTATCGGTGCACATGTATCACATGACTACCATGTGAAATGGGCAACTGCTGTGCAAAACTGGTGCTGCCAGCTTTTAGAGTACTCCAGGGCTGTCCAAGGTGGGTTTTGGCATTTTAGCCCCTTTTGGCACGAGAGATGGCAGCACATCGCTGCTTAAAGTGGACCAACACCCAGGGGGGATCGGCCCGGAAATCTATAAGATTCCCGGACCGATCAGATCCCTCCCCGCGGGGCATCCGAAATTGGGATGTCCCGCGGGGAGGAACCCCCCCAGGAGGCCCACAAACCTTACCTCAGCCCCATTCCATCGGCGCATGCGCGAGCCGTGGCCGCGTCTCGCGCTTCCCTCTAGCAAGGCACGCACCCGCGCCGGCCATTTGTCAATGGCCGGTGCAGGCGTGCTCCCTGTTAGAGGGAAGCGCGAGACGCGGCCTCCAGTGCTCAGAGCCAGCTGAGCTGGACGCGCATACCACAGCGGCTCTGAGCGCTGTGATTGGCTGGCGCGGTCACGTGGGAGCGGGGAGAGGTGAGTTTTTTTGGGGCTTTCTGGGGGGTTTCAGACAGCGGGGCACCCCACCGAAGTGGACCAAAACCCAGGATAGTCAAAATCCTGGGTGTTGGTCCACTTTAAAGCGGACCAACAGTCAAAAATGACTTCAACCAGACCAACACAACAAACACTGCTCATATGCATCCCTCCCCGGGGCAATTTACATTGCTGCACATAAAAATGAATTTACCTTCTAACTCCTGCTGGGGTAGATTTTAAAAACAAGATGGCGGCCCTTGCTTTTTCAGGCCGCCTGCATTTATGTCAGTTGGGAGAGGAAGCTCCAATATGGACTCTACCTTGCTTTTCCAACTGTTACAGGATGTTGGTCTGCTTTAATCTTTTTCTTTTTGCATGGATCGCCATGGCACGCACGCAATGACATTTTACACCACCAGAGGAGCTCTGGGAATGCCATGAAATGCGTTTCCAATCATAACTCATCTGAGTGGAAGGAGCTCGGCTACCACTGTGAATTTGACATTGGAGGCTATTGAAGTGAAATAAGGAGCTGTGACCCTATTGTGAGATCAAGGCGCTGTATTAACTCCCTATCCGGTAAGAGTTTGGGCACTATAGTTGATGATCGGCTTGAAAGGTGGCGGAGCTTCACTACTATCAAGCTCTGTGTTTTGCATTTATTTATACTGAGAACAAAGGACTCTGTGCACGTTGAGCTTTAAAGTTGCTTTGTATAGCGCGGTATTTGCATATTTATTATTTCCTGATAGTTACAAATGTGGGTTTTGGTCCGCTTTAAAGGCTCCGCTGATCCCCTGTGTGACCCGTAATCCGGGTGTTGTGCGGCGAGAACAAGGCGAGACCTATGCAGGAGATTAGACTGGGAGCAGGAAATCGGATTAGCACTGAAACTCCAAAGCAGACAGCGCGTGACTCTGGATTGTGCTGGAGCCACGACTCCTGCGTTTTAAAGGGGCTGTCTGATTCCCTCGCCCCGGGGCGTCCCGATTTGGGATACGGAGCATGTGACCACTGGCAGCCAATCGCATGACCCGGTTACGCCAAGAGAAGGTGGTGCAAAATGAGTCAAGGAAACAGGTAGGAGGTAAATGTACACGTAGCAAACAGCGAGGCATTGGTGTAAATGAAGCCTGAGATCCCCTACATATATAGGGGTTTCAAACCGTGGGGTATCCCAGGGGTGGGCAAACTGCGTGCCTGGAGTCCCCTGCAGGACCCGGTTTCGCCAGGAGAGGATGATGCAGAATGAGTCAAGGAAATAGGAAGGGGATAAATGCCGCCCACCAGCAGTCACGTGATCCAGAGTTCTTTCAGCAGCTAGTAACCCTGGAGAGGACTCTGGAGCATGTGACCACTGGCAGCCAATCGCAGGACCCGGTTGGTGCAAAATGAGTCAAGGAAACGGGAAGGGGGTAAGTAAAGCCTGAGACCTCCCACAGAGATAAGTATTAGTGGGTCCCCTCTACCTTCACCACTTCTTCTTCTCCCAATCGTCCGGTGAGTGGCTTACCTTTTCCTTGCGACCGAGCATCTGGAAGGGCACCCTCTGGCGGTCCTCTGTTCTGCCGCTCCTCGTCAACTGCATTATCGGCTCTGCCATCTCTGAAATAAAGAGCTGCACGTTATTGGCCCATCTATTTGCCTCTATTTGCAGGGAAACACATTAAACCGGACATTCAGCATCATTCGTGAAAACCCAAATCCTTAAAAAAAAACTATTCCCCAGCATCTAAAATGAATAGATTTTACGTTTCCAGTTTTTATTCTTTCCCCCACTGGGCTGCAACTCTGTTCAGGACTCTAGGATACAGGCGCCGCCATCTTGCCTCAGAAGCATCACATACTGAGGAGAGGAGAGGGGTGAGAAATACAGGTGGGCAGGGTTATAGCTGTGCTTTGCACAGACAGAGCAGAGCTGGGGTTAGGAAAAGGACAGCAATCCCAGAATGCAGAGCGACACAGTCAGAAGACACGTTCTGTTTACAGGCAGCCTGAGACTCCATGAGCCCCCATCTTGGATGTTAAAGGCTCATAATATGCAGTAGGTGCAGGTAGGATGATTTTTAATGTGGACAATCTGTATGTACAGGGAGGGGAGAAACATACAAGATAGGCTCTTATTCAGGGTCAAGGTCCGGATTAATGTGGGCAATCTGTATGTACAGGGGGGGGGGGCATACAAGATGGGCTCTTATTCAGGGTGAAGGTCCAGTTTAATCATGCATGCATTTCCTCCCACTCTGGCTCCCCATAGATATCTTCACTGCAGCGAGAATGCAGACGCTGCGTGCCAGTCATGGCTACCCCACAGTCTGGGAGGTGACAGTCTTTCTATACATCCTCCAACTCCTCCCAGGCTATTTGAAAGAGCGAATGGAGGTCCTCTTTAAAGTAATTGGCAAGTCAAAAGTTACAAAATAAATTTTAGTAGCTTACCTTACATTGAGTCCCTCCAGTGCTGTCCTTCCTGCTGTGTCGGTCTGCTTAGTGAGGAAATCACTTCCTCATTCAGCTTTCAGTCCCCCCCCCCCACTGATCTGGTCCATCAATCAACCTTCAGTGGACTGAGAACAGAAACGCCCCCCATTCCCTTCCCAGACGTCCTGATTGGCTGCCTCACTCTTCAGCTCTGAAACTCCACCCTCCTCTCTGGTCACACTCTGTGCGGGCAGACTGGAGACGCTCTTGGTCTGCAGCATCTCTTACTCCCTTTTTCTGGTCACACTATGTGCTGGGTAGTAATAACTACAACAATGCACTTATTTTTTTACTATGATATATGTAAAGCACACAGTGTGCTTACATCACATCGCTGTTGCCACACCCACTGTTTCTCCTCAGTTTTTCTCTGCATCTCCAATGCTCTAATACTTTTACAAATAACTTAGGAACTACAGGGTCTTCTTTAAAACCGATTGGAGTTTGGGACATTTCAACGTGTAGCATTAAAACCTATATTTAACTTTAGCGATCTTTTTGCCTTAGCCAACAATCTGTGTCCGCAGGCTTTGGGACTGGTATTCCTGATAGGAGGGCTTGGACAGGGGTTTTGGGGAAAGCGGTCGGTGTGTCCGGAGGTCCCTGGTTGATAGTTTGGATCACGTGACCCGCGGTTCCCTGACATAAGGTAACTCTGACTGTTGTATCTCTGTATGTAACTCACTGTAACCCATTTCTCAGAACAACATTTATTCTTAATATACAGTACGTCCTGCTCCAAATATAATACTTACAATCGGGTTATACTCCGCCAGATGGCGCTGGACTGCAGAGACATCGAAAATAGGCTCCTCCCGGCCCCTCAAATACCCGGAGACCTCCCACAAATCCCCAGAATTTCTCTGCAGTCTGGCTGCGAAGGACGAGAAATTGGCTCTCTACTCGCAGGTGAGCGGGGCTATTAGCCTTCGGCCCTGTAGGACTATTCCCACCCGTTCCACTAGTAATATGCCTCCCAGCCTTGGCTGCGCTGGTCGGGTGAGGGTAGGCAGCACCGCTGTTAGGTGCTTAGGAGCGCTGCTCCACCGCAATCCCCCACCAAAGGGTAGGCGGTTTAGGCTTATCGTGAGCCTCTATGGCATGCCCCTCCTGCACTATTGCCCCTTGCCCCTGCCTATCGGTGGGCCCTATTTAAGTGGCCGCCGTCCTCCCTCATCCTCCTTGTAGTCTTCGGGGGAAAAGAGGTGGGGGGGGTGTGTGTGTGTATGTGTATAGATATGTATGTTGTGCATTCTGTGTTTTACACTCTCTTTTCACATGCCTTTTATTCGTGTGTTAGTCGACGCGCTGACTTGTCTTTACTGCTTTTTTAAATTTGCCGCCGCCGCCGCCGCCGCCGTGCGCTGACTTCGTTCCACGCTTGGTGGCGGCATTACCTCAGGCGCTGGTGCCCCATCATTGGCTGCTTGCCGTTCTGGCTTCACGCTCTTCGGGGGGGCGGGGCCTGTCTTTGGCGCGTTCTGCGTCATCGCTGTTACTGGCCCGCCCCTCGAGGTATACCGACGCCATCTTTCCTGCTTGGTTGGCCTATGCGCGACGGACTCCTACCTACCGCGGTCCGGAAGTGCCCTCGCGGGCGGCTTTATCTCCTTCACTTTTGTTACGATGTACTTAAGTACTTGTCTGCTTATGTCTTTCAGGTGGGACTAACCCTTCTTGGCTTCTCCTGGGCCCTGTATTAGTATATATCTTGTAGGCTTTGTAAAAATAATACTCCCACTTCCCTAGCGGGTTATTGAGGCATCCAGGGTTGCTACATAGCGTTATTCCCTATCCGTGTATAGCGCCGTTATAATCACCATATGGAGGCATCCCAGGATAATGTGACCAGGGTCCCTTCTGGACAAAACTGGCTGTGTGTAGCGTGTGGGCAGCCTCATGCTGATGCTGACAAGGCGCGGGTCTGTGTACCCTGCGCTGAGCAGGTGCTTGCATTGCAATCGGGTCTGCCAGTGGCTTCACCTCGTTTCACTTCGCCTACTCCCCCAAGCTTAAACCTCACTCCTGCTGAGTTGCATACTAGTGGGGATTCTCAGCCTGATGTGTCTTCTAGACTGGCTACTGTTGAGCAGTTGATTGCTAAGTCCTTAGCGCGTAAGGCCCCTGCTAAGAAGCGGCACTTGACGCCTAATGTTACTGTTTTCCCTATGGGAACTGAGGAGTTTTGGAATCTGTGTGGCTATACCCCGTCTGATGAAGGTGAGCTCTTTTCTTCAGGCTCATCTGATGAGAGACCAAGGGGTCATGACGATTCTGGCTCTGACCCCTGGGCCCCGGAAAGTATCCCTTTCCTGCTGACGTAGTTAAATGTTGGTCATCCCCCCCCCCGAGGTGGATGCCCCGATCCTAGGGCTATCTAACACCTGGTGCTGCGCCAGGTCTGTGCCTCTGCCATTACTGCTGTGGCCACTAGAACCCTTATCAGAAATATGCTCGATAGTGCCCCTGATGATTTGCCTTGTAAGGTGTTCAATGCACTCTCCAGTTGTGATGTTTTTGTAAATTTTGTCCTATCGGCATTGGATGACACCATCAGAATGTGTGCCAGAACTTCTGCCCTTGTGGTGGCTATACGCCGCTCGGTTTGGCTGCGCCAGTGGGCTGCTGACAACGCTGCCAAGAAGGCCCTCACTGGTTTTCCCTTTAAAGGACTGTGCCTGTTTGGAGACCGCCTGGACCTTTTTGCTAAGGGAGGCAGGTTACCCCAGCGCAGGCGGCAATCTCGGCCCTTTCGGGATCAGGGTTCCTTCTCCCCTTACCGTGGTGCAAGACAGGGAAGGGGGGTTGCTTTCCCTGGGGCCCGGGGAGATTTCTGGGGTAGAGGCAGAGGATGTGGACGTCCTGTCTCCTCCTGGGGTCCCAAAGCTAAATCCTCTCCCAAGCCCCCTCAGGCATGATGGGGCGCTCTCACCCATCCGGGTGGGGGGACGGCTGCAGCATTTCGCTCACGTCTGGAGGCTTCATGTCTCAGACTGGTGGATTCAGGAGGTAGTGTCCTCCGGTTAAAAGTTGGAGTTTGCTGCCGATCCCCCTTCAAGATTCATCAAATCCTGGATTCCTCAGGACCCTGTGTCAGCTCAGGAGCTAGTGCAAGCAGTGCAAGTCCTCCTGGAGCTGGGGGTCATCTGCCAGGTCCCTTTAAGAGAAAGAGGCAAGGGCTTTTATTCCAACCTATTCACAGTACCCAAAAAGGATGGTTCTGTCAGGCCCATCCTGGACTTAGATTCTCAACAAGTTTGTCAGGGGCAGGCGCTTTCGCATGGAGACTCTGCGCTCTGCCATCAGTTCCCTGCGCCAAGGGGATTTCATGACTTCTGTGGACATCAAAGATGCTTACCTTCATATTCTTGTGTTCCCAGGTCATCAAAGGTTCCTCAGGTTCGCTCTGATGGATCAACACTACCAATTTGTGGCCTTGCCCTTCGACCTCACTTCAGCTCCCAGGGTGTTCACCAAGGTGCTGGCTGGCGTGATGTCTCTGCTCAGATGTCAGGGCGTCCGCGTGCTTCCCTATCTGGACGACATTCTCATCACTTCCCAGTCTCTACATCAGGCAGAGTTGGATACTCAGCTGGTGGTGTCCACTCTGGAGTCATTTGGATGGGTGATCAACCACCCCAAGTCCTCACTGTCCCCTTCCTTGGTAACTCCATTCCTAGGAATGAATCTGGATACAGTTCAGGCAAGGATCTTCCTTCCTCAGCAGAAGGTGGACAGTCTGATTGCACAGGCTCAGTCCCTCCTAGCTTGTCCCCATCCCTCCATCGGGCAGGGGATGCAGCTGGTGGGCCTGATGGTGGCGTGCTTCGAAGCGGTCCCTTATGCTCAGTTCCACTTGATGCCTCTGCAACTTCTCCTATTGTCAGTATGGGATAAGGACCCAGCGTCCCTGGACAGGGTCTGTGTGCTCTCCCCCCTGGTCAGGAGGTCCCTCTTGTGGTGGATGGACTCAAGGAACCTGTTGGGGGGCAGATCCTTTCTTGCCCCTTCCCGGGAGACGGTCACCACGGATGCCTGTCTGTCAGGTTGGGGGGGGGTTTCTGGAAGTCCCTGCGGTTCCAGGGGAGGTGGGGCCCTCAGGAGGCCCACACACCTATCAATGTCTTGGAGCTGCAGGCGATCAGGTTAGTTCTGGCTCGCTTGACTACTCATCTTCGGGGCCTGCCTGTTTAGGTGCGCTCGGACAACCAGACGGCAGTTGCCTACATCAATCATCAGGGAGGGACCCGGATCAAGGGGCCCTCCAGGAAGCGTCTCTGATCCTGACTTGGGCGGAGGCCAATGTCCCCTGCATTTCAGATGTGTACATCCCGGGGGTGGAAAATCGCCTGGCGGACTATCTGAGCAGGGGGACCTCTCGCCAGGGAGAATGGTCCTTATGCAGCAGGGTGTTTCAATCTCTGTGTCACCGTTGGGGCCAACTAGATGTGGATCTGTTGGCGTCCCGCCACAATCACAAGCTCCCAGCTTTTGTCTCTCTCTCCAGGGATCCTCTGGCCCTGACCTCGGATGCGGTAGCAATGTCATGGAAGGACTTTCAGTTCCTGTATGTCTTCCCCCCCCCCCAATTCCCCTGCTGGGCAGGGTTCTGCGCAAGATTGTTCTGGAAGGGGTGCCAGCAATTCTGGTGGCCCCCAGGTGGCCAAGAAGAGTGTAGTTCGCAGACGTGGTACAGCTGGCAGTAGATCAGTATGCTCTGCCCTTGGTGCCAGATTTGCTCACTCAGGGCTCACTACGCCATCCCAATTTACAAACTCTGGCTTTGACGGCCTGGCTGCTGAAACCTCCATCTTGATGGAGAAGGGGCTGTCTTCCTCGGTTGTGGATACTTTGATTAAAGCTAGGAAGAAGTCTTCCTCTTCCATTTATTACAGGGTTTGGCGTGCCTACATTGACTGGTGTGAGTCTAGGTCTCTTCCCTGTCGTGTGTTCTCTATTCCCAGGATTCTGGAGTTCCTGCAGCATGGGTTGGAGATGGGGCTCCAACTCAGTACTCTGAAGGGTCAGGTTTCTGCCCTAGCTATTTTCTTCCAGAAGTCCTTTGCTCAGCACCCTCTGATCAGACCTTTTTTCCAGGGGGTCACTCATGTGCGCCCCCCACGTAAACCTATGATACCTGTTTGGGATCTGAACTTGGTTCTGTCAGCCTTGCAGGGTGCTCCCTTTGAACCTGTGCAGGATGCTGCCTTGGCCATTCTTACGCTCAAGGTTGTGTTTCTGGTGGCTATCACTTCTGTCAGGCGTGTGTCTGAGTTGGCGGCGCTGTCCATTCAGCCCCCCTACTATGAGAGGCACCAGGACAAGGTGGTGTTTCGTTTCAAACCTGACTTTATGCCTAAGGTATTGTCTGCCTTTCATTTGAATCAGGATATTGTTCTTCCTCCTTTGTGCCCTAATCCTAGCAATGTTAAAGAGAGAGTTTTGCACTCTTTGGATGTGGTTAGGTGTCTGAAGTACTATCTGGTGGCTACTGTACCTTTCAGGAAAACTGATGCTCTTTTTGTGGTCCCTTCTGGTCCTAGGAAGGGTTTGGCTCCTGCCAAGTCTACTATCAGCAAGTGGATTCGTCAGGCTGTGATTCAGGCCTATTCTGCTAAGGGGAAGAATCCTCCCTTCGGCCTTACTGCTCATTCCATTCGTGCTATTGGTGCCTCTTGGGCTTTTCAGCACCAAGCCTCTGTTGAACAAGTTTGCAAGGCCGGTACTTGGTCTTCTGTTCATACCTTTTCAAAGTTTTACAAGGTTGATGTTAGGGCCTCAGCTGATGCTGCTTTTGGCCGAAAGGTTCTGCAGGTGGCAGTGGTTTAAACTGCCTGCTGCTGTCTTTTTTCTTGGGGATCCCACCCTACTTTATGGACACTGCTACTGGATGTCCCGATTGTACGGATTATATTTGGAGCAGGACGTACTGTATACTAAGAATAATACAATTCTGTGATTACTCACCTGTAGAATTGGTATTATGAGTATACAGTACGTCCTGCTCCAACCCACCCTTGGTTTTGCATTATCTTGGATCCTCTGTATGGTGATTGTTATCATTGTTATAGTTGATAGTTGGGTTGTTTAATTCTTCCGGCTTGTCGTTAACTGCTTTTCAATGCTGGGGATTTGTGGGAGGTCCCCGGGTATTTGAGGGGCCGGGAGGAGCCTATTTTCGATGTCTCTGCAGTCCAGCGCCATCTGGCGGTGTATAACCTGATTGTAAGTATTATATTTGGAGCAGGACGTACTGTATACTCATAATACCAATTATACAGAGTAATCACAGAATTGTATTATTTTCATTCCACCATAGTCAAATGTTTATCACTGCCTAGTGTGCGCTCATTGCATTAAAACCTATATTTAACTTGAGCGATCTTTTTGCCTTAGCCAAGAATCTGTGTGTCTGGGGCATTGCTGGGCCTGGCAGTCCTGCTAGGTGGGTGAAAGGACGGATGGAGCTTTGGGAAAGCAGGCTATGTGATTGTGCTGGATTGTTGGATCACGTGACCCACCATCTTCCTGACACAGGGTATCCTAATTTGGGAGTACAGAGCGAAAGTCTGATTCACAGTTTTTTTTTACGCTTTAAGTTGTGCTTGGTATTTTAGCTATTCAGCTATTTAGCTGTTTTCCGTGCTGTTTTTCAGGAAAAAACACACTTCCTAGACAGCTGGGCTCCTTTGATGACACTTTTTAATGTCTTTGTTGCTTTCCAGTTCTCCACAATCTAGCATCTAATCATTGCTGGTGGTCCTAATTGATGCAAATATGATGACCTGTTTATTTGTTTTGCATTTGATTTGTGGACATTAGCTGAAACCTGTGCAGCTATTATTCTTCCTCCAAGCTCTGCCAGAAATTGGAAGACTGGGCGGCCACTAATCTCATTGAAATATTCAGGTCAGGGAGAAGTTAAGTGCTGCTTAATAACTGGGGGGATTCATCTGCGCAAAAGTGAACCGCCTCCAGGAGCCGGCGCATGGCAGATGGCCAGAACATTTTCATTGGTCTCCATTGGTTGCAGTGTTTTTTAGGTAACCTTCTTGGTTCAGTCATCCACATTGACAGCTTGAATACAGGAATGCCTGAATGGAACCCGCCGTACCAGTTGTAGAAATGCAGGAAGGGCAGGTGATAAACTGGGCAGAGGGCTGGTCGGATGGAACCTTTTTACATTCTGGAGCCTGCCTGGCCAAAAGTGAGACCCTGTCGGTACAAGCTTCAAAGAAAAAAGTGGCGGGAAAAAGAATCGGAAGATCATTACTGTCCCTTCAGGAATTACTTAGAAAAGACTAGATGGGATTACTGTGTCCATACCAAGACCTTCAATTCCACGACTTAGGGCTTCTCGTGCAATCGGTCTATCTTCCCTTGCAGGGGGCTCTTGAGAAGACCAGGGTTGCCTCTAGATTCTACGCCTCTGGGGCATGTCTTGGGTTCTGGATAGTAGTCTCCGGAGTCTGCCTTGCCAAAAGTGAATTCCGGCGGGTCCAAGTTTCAAAGAACAAAGTGGTAGGAAAACCTAGGATCATCACTACTTTCTTAGAAAAACAAAGACTAGAGGGAATTACTTGCGAAGTCCCTCGATTCCCCAGGGGGACATTGACCTTGCACAGTTTAGCCTATTCTCTCCTGTGGCTCTAGTGAAGAACAGATTCTGGTTCTCTGGGTTGAACCTCGGGTTAGTCTCTGGAGCCTGCTTTGCCAAAAGTGAGGACCTGAGGGACAGGTCCAAGCTTCAAAGAACAAAGTAGTGGGGGAAAAATCTGAACATCACTACTGTCCCTTCAGGAAATTCATATAAAAACAAAGACTAGTGGGGATTACCCAGATCCTCGATTCCCAGGGGGACAACAACCTTGCACAGCTCTGCTTATCCTCCCTCTCAAGTGAAAACCATGGTTGCCCTTAGAATGTGAGCTGAGTTTGGGGTTCTAGGTAATAGTCTCCATAGCCTGCCTTGCCAGAAGTGTCTTGCCTGGTTCTCCAAGGTGTTGGGATTTTGATACTGGGCTTAAAGCGGACCATCAGTCAAAAATGACTTAAACCAGACCAACACAACAAGCGGTGCTCGTATGCATTTAGATTGCTGCACATAATAACTAGTTTACCCTTTTCCAACTCTTGCTTTGGTAAATTTTGAAAACAAGATGGCGGCTCATACATTTGAAGACTGCCTGCAAACAGGAAGTGCTGCTGGGCTTACTGTGTATTGTTAGTTATGTCAGTGGAATCCAGGCAGCAGCATGGCTGAAATGCTGGGAGAGGAAGCATCAAAATGGTCACCAACTGTGCCAGGCTGTTGGTCCGGTTTAACCAAGGACGATGCCCAAGTTGCGACGGTCAACTGGCTCTCCCAAAACGAAGAATGGGGCTGATACTCCCAAGAGGAAACATCTCACTGCTACCATGATGTTTGCCGCCCTGCTAGATGTGTCACTTGAACATCTGCAGCTAAATTAAAAAAAAAAAAAAAAAAAAAAAGAAATCCGCAACCACTTGTGATTGATAATTACACCTGAAACAAAGGTGGAGGCTTTTACGAGCATGAATGGAAATCTGAAGGCTTTTGCATCTTCTTCACAAGCAGAGTCTGTGCTTTTATCTTTCTCCCACAATCCTGCATCATAAGCTCGCACAACGGATGACGCCTAAAGACTCATTTCAGCTTTTTGATTCTGTCTGACGCACACCTGACACTAGGGCAAATTGCTAGGAGCGCTT
Organism: Gastrophryne carolinensis; assembly: GCA_027917425.1. Taxonomy (NCBI): domain Eukaryota; kingdom Metazoa; phylum Chordata; class Amphibia; order Anura; family Microhylidae; genus Gastrophryne; species Gastrophryne carolinensis. The sequence goes on from CM051244.1 coordinate 18,074,574, forward strand.
CGTTAAAGGACATCTGTCGGCTTAAAAGAAACATTTACCTACCCCCCCCCCCACGTCTCCTCCAGCTCAGCCTCTTAATCTGAAATTGTTCTGTAGATTCACTCTTCCTGCGAAAATCATTTAACCCCCGAATGTGGCATGTCTCTTTTAGTAGGGGTAGCTCTAGAAACAGTGTGGGGCTCTGGCACACATGGTGAGGGTGCAGTAAGGGTCAACAGACACGGAAAAAGCTTTTTTTCTCAAGGCACGGAGAGCTTTCTTAAATCTCAAAAACAGCTGCATCTGGCCATGGATTCTAAAAGACTCCAAGGCCAACCACTAGCCTTCCCCTGGGGCATCCTATACCTGGATTCCCTGCATTGTGAAGCCCTTGGGGTCGCCATGTGTCCACACTATTGTTCTTGTGTATTTTGGTGCTCACCTCTCTGTTCAGTATAGAGTGACAAAACCATTTAGCCTGGGTGTTTTACTTTAATTGAGCATCCAAATTTAGGATTTCTGTCTTCTACTACTACCTTACAAGTGCCTGAAATAAGGCATTGCCCCTTGGCCAGGGCCCAAAATGAGTGTTATCAGCCAATAGGTTTTAGATGAGCATGAGTAGCAACCACCTGGCTAAATTTATAAGGGAATAATAATGTGTACAAGTGGTTGCCGTGGAATTCGGAAGGGTGTACTCCCAGATAGGGAGTTAAACAACCATGGGGGTTGGTGGTGTGTTAATGTCTAAATAGAGCAGCCAAGCTTGAATTAGAAGCAGGGGCGCACAACACCTGTTAGCCACATACAAGGCTGTTTTGACACTTATCCCATGAATGCTTAAAGCTTTCCACTACCCACTTTATTAAGAATTTGGTGATTTGTTGCATACAATTGCGGCACACTCGTAGCACCCAATTATCTTTGCCCCTTTGCGACCCCATTTTTTTTCTTAACGGCTTTGCGTTGCATCTGCAAAACATGGCCCGATTGGCATCTGGTAATCACATCCGCCATAAGCTCTCCGAACCACATGACCACCAGAGGCCAATCACGGGGTCTACTATTGCCAAGGAAGTGAGGAGCAGGTTTGCGGTGGGAAGGGTGGGATCGGGTGAAATGGACCAATCACCAGGGTTTTCACTATCCAGGCTGCCAGCCTGTCGGTCCGGTTTAACATATACTATGGGCGCTAATGTGCTGGTAGTAAGCTTGGGGGTGGACGGGTGCTATTGTAGAGTGTGCAGCCTGAGCCACTGGACTGGCTCCTGCTTGCAGCTGGCACAACACGACTGCGTCATATAGGTATGGCGGGTTGCTAGGGTAAAGGGGGACCTGGTGCCCCGGGCAAGAAATGGCCCTGACATTTACGGGGGCCGTCTGGTCCTGGTGCTTTATTTGCCCAGTAACTGTAATTAGGGTTATTTTTGGGTTATGGATATATATATTATAATATTTTTTTTCTCTTTTCACATAAGCTTTTGCGATTGCAGTTTAATGCTTGCTGTAAGACCTCATTGTAAGACTCCAGGTATACCCTGACCTGAATTAATGAGAACCTGGTTTCAGCAGGAGACTGGGGGAAGGGGGGTGTAAGTAATCAATACAAGGCAAATTTCAGCGGTTGTTGGGGCTCATTTTTAGGCTAAGTTCACACCTGTCCGGTTGCGTTTTTCGGAAGGGAATCCGCTTTGCGTTCGCATTCTTTTTGGCCACATTTCTGTTTGTATTAGCGCGTGTGTCCTTGTTTAATGGGATGCGTTTGCATTCAGAATGAGGCAGGCAGGACTTTTACGGACACGTTTTTTCCCCTCTCTGCCGCACCAGAGAAGCGTGTAAGGGGCCATACAGGTGCCACTGATGGATATTTTTGCGGTACCGCTGCATCTGCCTCGAACATAGAAACACATGCAGTATCGGACAGGTGTGAATGAGGGCATAGTATTGGCACATTTTGAATTTTACAATTGTACTTTTATGCTGTAAGGTTTCTCGGAATCATGTCTAGGTAAAAGGGCTGCACTGTGGATATACCTATGGGTGAACTAAAGGTCTTTTTTCTCCCAAGAGCTTTAGTTTCAGAAAAATATCTGAACCGGTATGCACTTAATGCCGTGTCTTCCCACAAATCCCGTTACACAGCAGTCAGCCGTAGAAAGAGACGTCTGGGCTCGGTAATGCGGCTGTGACATGCCAACGCCTCGCGGATTGACATACAAGGTCACTAGATGCGCTTGCCATTGTTTCTGCCGCCCGCTCTCTGCAGAAGCAATCCTGAATAAAGCGCTCTGGTGTATGGACTTGTCTGAGGCCAGGCACCCCCTGCTGCGTGAAGTGGGGGGGTTTCCTTTGGGTAATGCTGGTTATTGTGGTGCCACTACTACAGAGCTTTGCTCAGGGCTGGCCCTAGGTTTATAAGGACCTCTGAATGAGGGGCTCGGGGGGATGTGGCTGTGACTAACGAGTGCGACGTGGGAGCCCTGAAAAGATTATTGGATCCAGGCAAACATGCGGGAAGTGGGCACACAGCAGCCCTGATCGGGATCCCCCAAGGTTAGTTGGCAGGCTAAATGGGGATGATTAAAACTTTAAAGTGGAAATAAATTCCATTTAAAGTGGAATTGCAGTCTTGCGCAAAGGCAGAAGCTTTTCTAGCCCTGGTTATGTGAGGGGGGAGGTGAGGTTAGTTTCCTGTCCCCTCATCAGATGAAGCTCTGCTAGGAAGAAGTGAATCTCCAATGAAGGGCTCATTTATGGTGTGAGGGGTGTGCAAGGGTTGGTTAGGTTAAAATGGACCAAAAGTGGCCCTGGTAGAGTCTGAGCATGCACATTGGGAGCGTGGATAAGCAAACCTACGGCTTTAAGACTGGTGCACCCCAAACCAGGATGCCCCTGTCATGCAGTCCAAAACACAGATGATTAAAAATCCTGGATTTTGGTTTGCTTTAAAATTGACCAAAACCCTCGGACATCAGCAATGGAATATATGATTTCCAGGATCGCTAGATTCCCTCCCCCTGGGACATCCAGAATCGGGATGCCCCGTTGTGTGAACCCCCCTCAGGTCGCCCACCTACTCCTCTGGTCTAACTGCGCATGCGGGAGCAGCGGCTGCACTCCCTCTATCCCTTTAGTAGGGCGCGTGCCACGCCAAGCATTTTTGAATGGATGTCACAAGCACACTCCCTGTTAGAGGGTAGCGGGGTTGCGGCCACCGGTGTGCTCATCGGAGCTTGGCTAGACTAAGATGTTCCTCAGATGAGCCTAGACGAGCTTGTGTCAGCGCAGTCGAACACGCTGATTGGAATGGAAGGGTGCGCATGGGGACCTGGGATAGGTGAGTTGAGTATGCGACCTGGTGGGTTTCACATACTGATGCTGGATCCCACGGGGGCAAGAATCAAAACTCGGGATAGTTGGGATGCCCCCCTTGGGGCGCCTGTATGCACGGGATCTCATTCAATCGGATGCATTGGCCGTGACTATGTAATTTGGCAAGTGGCTCTGATTGTTTTCAATGGGGAGCGAGAGCGGGGCATCCCCTGCATTCTTGGCTGTGTGTGCACTCCCGCCCCAGCCATTCAGATAGGCTGCGGCAGGAGCTTGTGTGCCGCTGGAGATGCGTCCGCTTGCACTCCCCATTGAAGTTAATGAGGGCTGTTTGCCGAATTAAATAAACACGGCAAATGATTATACGAGAGCTTGCAGATGTGGCATTGGACCGGGGAACGGTGAGTGAATACACCCCCCCCCCCCATGTGTGTGCTAGTATACAGTGGCCATCCGCACAAAATATATTGCCCCAATACGGTCCTTACCATTCGGCACCTCGACCTGATGCCCTCTGGCCACAGTTTGCCAGTAGTTGAGCAGCCGGTCCTGCTCGGCATCCTCCATGGGCTCTGCTTCCTCCTCCACGCTCCCGTTGCTGTTGTAAGCCGAGTCGGACGCCAACTCGTCGGTCATGTTGTCCAGGTCGTCCAGCGTGATGACTCCGGGTGCCTCGGGCTCCGGGACCCCTCCGCTCATCCTGCATCCCTCGCGCTGCATGGCGATGCGCGGAATACAATCACCTCGCCTACAGTCCTAAACTACGACTGGCGGGATCTCCTCACCCACTTTGACAACGCTTTTTTTTTTTTTTTTTTCGTGAAGTATCGACAGAGCTTCAAACTGCTAAGCCGAGCCTGAAATGTCTTGTCTTACCCACAATGCAGCGCTGCCTTTCTCACCTAGCATTTAAAAAGTTCTGCGCGAACTCTACGTGATGTTTACGGTTGTCCCGTCATCAGCACCTCCACCGTCTTGTTTTCCGGCTGGAGATCGAACTTTAGCAGCCCTGTTGCTTTGCTGTCTCTGTTATGAAGCGGCTTTTAAAGCAGAGCTTAGAGAGGAGGCGGGCGGGGGAGCCCTTAAGGGAGGGGAGAGGCCATAGAGACACACACACACACACACACACACACACACACACAGGTCAGGTGGGGGGAGGAGAGGACTGTCAACTGAACATTTAACTCGTTCAGCGCCAGCTCCCTATTAGAAGACTTGTACGTCTGCTTGTTTAACAGTTAATGCATTTTTTTCCAAGTCATCTTTCAGCTTGACCCCGTGGTCTAATAAGCGGTCAAGCTGAAGGGTTCCTAAAAAAAAGACGTTACCGGTAAGTCTGACGGAGGTTTTTCCAAGTCATCCTTCAGCTTGACCGCTTATTAGACCACGTGGTCAAGCTGAAGGATTCCTAAAAAAGCCGTTACCGGTAAGTCTAACAGACTTCTTTTCAGTATTTTTTTTTACTTTTATATTTTGTAGGATCAAACACACAATGGGTTTCTTCCCTTCAAATTTCTTTATTTGAAGTGGACCAAAACTCAGAATTTTTACTATCCTGGGTTTTGGTCCTTTCCACCGGGGCACCCCGATCCGGGATGCCCCACTGTGTGAAATCCCCCAGATTACCGATGCCAATTCGGCTGACACTTACATTTTTTAGATTCCAGGGTTGGGCACAGTAGGATTTGTTCTGCTTCATGTTCAGCTTGGTCTGCTTCATGTTCTGCTTGGTCCAATCCCACATGATGTTATCATGTATTTAAAAAGCGCCTTTGTATTCCCCGGAACTGGACAAAGTAGAAGTACAAGGTAAGATAGATAAGTAAACACTTATAATACAAACAATATTATGAATTAAATGTAACACTTCATAATATCAACAATAAACACAAAGATGCAGGAATATATTAGAAAAGTGAGCCTTGCTCTTGCAAGCTTACATTCTAAATGGAGGGAGGTTGAGACAATGACCCGTGTCACAAAGGGTATGTACTAAGCAGGTGTTCAGAGGGATGATCAGATGGGTGGGTTAAGTCTGATGATGGGCTCTTTTAAATAGGTGGGTGATTTTGAAGGTTTTAAGGGAAGGGGGCTAACTGATTGTGCAAGGTATTCCAGACGAGTGGAGCGGCATGTGTGAAGTCCTGGACTTGAAAGTGGGAGGAGGTAATCAAGGTAGAGGACAGGAGGAGGTCATGAGCAGAGACTGCATCTGGGTTGGATTTTTGGACTAGTGATGAAACGTATGAGGTGGTGTGGTTGTAGAGAGCCTTCTAGGGTTAGTATTTTGAACCATATTCTTTCAGAAAGTGGGAGTGATTGACAGAGAGACTTGAATGTGTTATGTAAATAAGAGAGGAATCTAGTATAACGCCAAGACAATGTGCTTGAGGGGCTGCCGTAATAGAGAGGCGATAAAAGCAGAATTGCATGGTGGGAAGATGACGACAAGTTCTATTTTGTCCATGTTCAGTTTGAGAAAGTGAGAGAACATAAATCAAGAGAGAGACTTTCGACAGTCCGGGGCCCAAAATAGGAGGGAGGAGATAGAAGGCAGGGCCTGAGAGGTAGATTTGGGTGTCATCTGCATACAAGTGGTGGTGAAAGCCAAAAGTGTTGAGTTGTGAAAGGCAATAGGTATAGATTGATAAGAGTAGGGGTCTGAGGACCCTGTGGTACCCTGACAGAAAGAGCAAGGAGAAGATACCGTGTCAAAGTAGGAAAAGCTAAAAGTATGAGAGCCAAGTGCAAATTAACACATTGCATCAATATAAACAACACTAATTCAATCTAATAATTAGAGCCTAGTAAAATTCATATGGTACCAATAATGACAGTCAACTACCCAGCCTTTGAAAGTTAAACAGATCTTGGAAACTGCACGTGTTGGTAAAGCGCATTGGGATGTGGGAATGATCTTCCATGAAAGCAGCACGTGGTTGCGAAGCACACCCGAATGTGGCGATGCAGCATGTGGTCATGAGGCGCTTCAAAATTTGGCGGTGATTTTCCATTGAAAAGCACGTGTTCATGAGGCGCATCAGGATCTGGCGATGATCTTCCCTTGAATGAAGCATGTGGTCACGAGGTGCATCAGAATCTGGCGATGATCTTCCCTTGAAAGAAACGCGTGGTAATGAGGCGCATCAGGATGTGGCTATGATCTTCCCTTGGAAGCACCACGTAATTATAAGGCACACAGGAATGTGCTGATGATCTTACCTTGGAAGCCGCTCATAATGACGAGGCACACCAGAATGTACCGATTTATCTTCCCTTGGAAGCACCACATAATCAAGAAGCGCACCAGAATGTGTCTATGATCTTCCCTTGGAAGCACCACATAATCATGAAGCGCACCGAAATGTGCCAATGATCTTCCCATGGAAGCACCACGTAGTTACGAGGCACACCAAAATGTGGCGATGATCTTCCCTTGGAAGCACCACGTAATTACGAGGCACATCTGAATGTGCCGATGATCTTCCTTCGGAAGCACCACGTAATTTCAAGGCACACCAGAATGTGCCGATGATCTTCCCTTGGAAGCACCACGTAATTACGAGGCATACCAGAATGTGCCGATGATCTTCCCTTGGAAGCACCACGTAATTACGAGGCACACCAGAATGTGCCGATGATCTTCCTTTGGAAGCACCACGTAATTACGAGGCACGCCAGAATGTGCAGATGATCTTCCCTTGGAAGCACCATGTGATTACGAGGCACATCTTAATGTGCCGATGATCTTCCCTTGGAAGCACCATGTAATTACGAGGCACACCAGAATGTGCCGATGATCTTCCCTTGGAAGCACCACGTAATTACGAGGCACGCCAGAATGTGCAGATGATCTTCCCTTGGAAGCACCACGTAATTACGAGGCACACCAGAATGTGCCGATGATCTTCCCTTGGAAGCACCACGTAATTACGAGGCACGCCAGAATGTGCAGATGATCTTCCCTTGGAAGCACCATGTGATTACGAGGCACATCTTAATGTGCCGATGATCTTCCCTTGGAAGCACCACGTAATTACGAGGCACACCAGAATGTGCCGATGATCTTCCCTTGGAAGCACCACGTAATTACGAGGCACACCAGAATGTGCCGGTGATCTTCCCTTGGAAGCACCACGTGGTCGCAAAGCTTACGAAATGTGGTGATGATCTTCCTTTGGAAGAAGCACATGTTCACGAATAGCCCCAAAATTTGGTGGTGATCTGTGTAAACTTTAGAGGCTGGGCATTGGATCATCGTTGGCAACCATGTACCATGTGGATTTTACTAGGCTCTAATTAGGTTCGCTGCAAATCTTAACCTCGCTCTACTCCGCCCCATGGAGCATGCCCAGGCTTTTCTCCAATGAGAATAGATTGCTATAGAGAGTCTATTCTGAATGAATGGCTTGCTGGACCCCCCTCCCTCTATTTTACATAGCGGAGCAGAGGTCACTTATACACCCGGCATCAGGAAATATCCAGCCAGACATGTTTTTAATTTTAATGGATAGAAGAGTAAAAGCAGGGGTGTCTAGTCACTCCCAGATACACTAAACCTGTCACCCCTGGATTTTATTCCTACCATGAGAGAATAAACCATAAGCTTGGTGCAAGTTTTATTCAGTTCGGCTTTATAAGTGACCCCTCCTCATTAGCCAATGTGTTTGTATGGATATTTAACTTTACACATGCCATGATGCTCCTTTGAGCTGGGTGTGCACTTGGCCTGGCATGACTGGACTTGAAGGGTTAATTTTTGAATAATAGCAGTTTTTCCTGTATCTCCGTTCACCTGAAATCTAAGCTGCTCCACCCGGTCTTCTACAAGTGCATCTGCCTCTCTGGCTACTTGAGTGCAAGCCATGTCCCCGGTGTGTGCTGTAATACTAAGCTCTGAAGTCCCAGACCTGAACGCAAAAATCTGCCCTTACAATTGTTTTTCTACCGAATGTGCCCTAGATCACCGTTTCTCAACATGCGATGCATGTACCCCAAGGGGTATGCGGCAGTGTTCTGGGGAAAACCTTCAGGGGGTGTGTGACTAGTCTGGTATATTATTTTACAAGTGAAACCTAATCTATTCTTGCTTTAGAAGTGCCACAAGGCCTATGGCCTACTTACTTTGGTATGATTTATAATGAATCACCCCCTTTGGGGTAATTGTTTGGAACTTCTTGTTGCTAGGGGGTATTTGGTGTAAAAAGCCCTGCCCTAGATGGCCAAAATGATGAATGCCATACATGTTTGTTAAACCAGAACTTCAGCATCATTTAATGAAAAGCCTGAACCTTTAATAATAAACGATTTCCCATCTAAAATGAATATATCAGTTGCTTGCTTATTATTAGTTGCTTACTTTAAATTCTTTCCCCCACTGGGCTTCAACTCTGTTCCAGACTCTAAGATTCGGGCACCGCCATCTTGCCTCTGAAACATCAAATATTGAGGAGAGGGGTGAAAAGTACAGGGAGGCAGGTTATAGCTGGCTTTGCACAGACAGAGCAGAGCTGGCGTCAGGAATAGGACAGCAATCCCAGAATGCAGAGCGGCATAGTCGGAAGACACTTCCTGTCTGCAGGAAGCCTGAGACTCCAAGGCCCGCCATCTTGGAGGTTAAAAGGCTCAGAAAACGCAATGGGTGCAGGTAGGATGATTTTTATTCTGTATGTACGGGGTAGGCTCTTATGCAAGGAGAAGGTCCGATTTAAGCATTTTATGAACACACCAAGGATGCTAACATCAAACTGGTCTCTCTTACTTCACTCTTCTAGGAAGGCTTTACAGTGAATTTTTGAACACTGTAGTGGGTATTTCCTGCCCTTCAAACACTGGAACTTCATTGAAGTTGCACGCCAGGATTTGAGTGCATTTTTGGTCTGGACTCCACCACCTCCCATGTGTTGCTCACAGGACATTGCAGGGGCCAAAAAGACCCTCACTAATGCTGTAGCTGAGAAAAAGACATTCCCTGACCCTTGTCAGGAAACACTTCCCACCCTTATCTCGACCATCAAGCTTCGCTGTTATGTCGATACAGTAGCTTGGCCTTTCCTCTCAATTAGTGTGACTTTTATCACACTGCTATTACTTCAGCTTTAAACTGTTCCAGACCATAGTGGACCCTCCGTATAGTCATCATAAGCCCTTGAGGTGCTCTCGGTGAATAATTTTTGTGTGCATTTTGTAATGTACAATGGAACCTGGTCGTAGGTGTTGTAATTTATGGTATGTGGGTTAAAGCTTCAGTTAAGGGTGCATGGACCTTTTATGGGCCCTGTCCCCCTAGAACGGTGGTTGAAGAGGTTATAGGCCTCGCCTTGGAAACCCCGCCCAGTGGCTCCGTCTCGAGGCTCGGGCTAGTACAAGGCAGGTCTTACGACCAGCCAACACTGCGCATGCGCAAGATTATGAGGCCAGGTGGAGAAACATGGCGGCCCTTTGAACATGTCCTAGAAATCAGAGAAGACACAAACTCTAAAAGTGGAAAATGACATACACTTCGGGGGGCATTAGCACGGCAGCTATCAAATCTGTTACGATCGTTGTTGGTCCACTTTAAGGCCTCAAGTCAGGGGTTCTCAAACTTTTTACACCAAGTACCCCCTAGCGATAAGAAGTTCCAAACAAGTACCCCAAAGGGGGTGATTAATTATAAATAGTACCAAAATAAGTACTTTCAAAGCAAGGAGGGATTAGGTTTCACTTGTAAAATAATATACCAGACCTGTTAGACATCCCCGGAAAGTTTGCCCCGGAATACCGCCTCGTACTACCCCTTGGGGTGCGCATACCGCAGGTTGAGAAACAGTGCCTCAAGTGACTCCCACTTCATAACAGTCAGGATCCCCGGAATCCACCGTTATGGAGATAGCCTCACTTCCTCTGCCTTGTGTTGCCAGATTGTAGCCTGGCGGGCAGCGAGATTGCAGGATGGGGCTTTGATGTAAAACTCCACCCCCTATGATAATGTAGTAGGGAAGTACTTCCCCTAGTGGATGGCAATTGCAACTGCCAAGCCGGCTGCCGTCTTACTACGCAGGATGATGTCAAGCCGGCTGAGCCCGCCAATGATTGTGAAAAGCAGGGTGAAGGAAGGCAGAGAACTTTATCCCATCCCATCATGGAAAGTGCCATTCTGCTTTAACCCTTTAAGTGCCAGCCTACCTGGAGTTTTTGTCACCCTTTGTTGCCAGACCATTTTGCACTATTTTGCACTACGCATGTTCAAATGTAATTTTTTAAGGGATTTCCAGGTATTTCCCAGGAAAATTATATTTTGTTTTTTTTTCAGTCTGGGCTTTAACGTGAAAGCGTTTTTAGGTGTATTCTCAATATTTTTGGGTTAAATATGTGCAAAAAAACGTTAAAAAATCTATTTTTACAATTTGTAGTGTTTTTTTTTGTAATACAAAATGTAAGTTTGTCAATAAAATCTTATTGCATGTAAAATCCCAATTTCTCCCGGTTACAGCGATACCACACATGTGTTGGTAGACACCCTTTCCTGCCCAGAACACGGCCACAAACTGAAACAGCGCTTTAGGGGATTTTCAGATAAAATAGAACTATGCTATGCGCTAGGCGCACCTTGCAGTTTTCCCTTTGCATGACACGGCCTGCTTCATGAAGTCATTACATCTGTGTCATTCTGCCACAAGGTGGCGCAGTGTACTGCAGAAGAGTTGTGGCTCCTCCCGGTACCATATAAAAACGGAATTACCATAGACTTATCCAGTGTCCTCTCTGCAGTGATTTCTGCGAAGATAGAAGATGGCAGAGTAGAGGGTAGAGGAGCACTAGGGTCAAGTGCTCAAGGAGCGTTGCTCCAAGCCGCAGACCCTGTTCCACAAAGGATAGTCGGCCATAGGCTTTATGGTGAGCCTACTAGGGATGCGGAGTTCCTGTCCTTGCTTCTGAGGGGCCCCCTCCCCCCCCCCCCCACGTTCCTGGCCTGGGCTCTTGCCGCTGCTCGCCTTCCTCCCTCCCTCCCCGTCGTGTGCTACGGGGGGGGGGGGGGGGGGGGGGGGGCAGTTGTTAGCGGCGAGGGTGTCTTTTTTGCTGGCTTCAATCTGTTGTTTTTTTTTTTTTTTTTTTTTTACTATGTGTTTAACTGTTTTTCGCCGCCTCAACGCTTTCTACTACGCTCCGCAGTGGGCGGCGCTATTTGTGTGAGGCTTTTTTTTTTACTGTGATGACGCCGGCGAGGTCACGTGAGCACCGTTTTCGCACTCTTCGATCGCGTTGTCCTCTCGCGGCCCGCCCCTCAAGGTCCCTCTGCCGGCGCCATTTTGCTTCTGCTGCGCGTTTGGGGCCCTTCTCATCCCGGAGCTGCGGCTAGTGCCCTTGCCCTACTTGGTCCGTGAGTCCCCTTTGGGGGTTTTGGTTTCCTTGGGACATGTGCTGCGGGATACTTATGTGTTTTTACTTATGTCTTTCATGCGGAACATCTGTGGGCTGTGGTTTCTCCCGGTACTATCCCTTACCATCCCTCATCTTCCCTTACTGGCTTCTGGGGGCATCCTGTGAGGGGGCATCCCGGGTGGCTCTTGTTAGCCTTTACCCTGTGCTGGCCTATTGCGCCTTTCTAAATCGTCATATGGAGGCTTCTGGGGAAAGCGTGCTTGGGGGTCCTTCGGGGAAATCCCGGCTGTGTTCCATGTGTGGGGTATCCCCTGTGAGTAACAGTGTCATGGTGTGCGTGCCGTGCGCCTAAGGTATCCTTGCGCTGCAGGCTGGGCTGCCTGCTTCGCTCCCCAGCTCTGCACCCCCTTCAGCATCACCTACCCCCCCGTGCCTGCATTTAGCCCCCAGTGAGGGGGATACTAGCGGGGGGTCCCAGTCTGATCTGGCACTGCGTGTGGCCATTATTGAAAGGCAGCTTGCCAGGCCTGTTCCACGTAAGGCCTCTGGCAAGAAGCGGCACCTAGCTCCCGTGACATCCCTCTTTCCTTAGGAGGATGAGGGACCTGATACTTTTGTTGGCCTTTACCCCCTAGAGGAGGGGGAACACTTTCAGGACTCTGACTCCTCTGGGGACCAGCAGGAGGGTTATGGCAGTGACCCTGGGTCTGCGTCTGGGGGGGGACTCATGGTTCCCTGAGGACACTGACAGCCTGTTAGCTCACATTTTTGAAACCTTGCACATTGTCCCCCCTGAGGTGGCTAAGAGGAAGCAGGGTGAGCTCTTTCGTACTGATAAACAGCGCCTAGAGTTCCCTGAGCAGAGCCATTTCACTAACATGGTGCTCAAGAAGTGGGAATGTCCTAGTAGGTTGCCCGCGGTGCCCAAAGGGTGGGATAGGAGGTATCCCTTTCCTGCCAACCTGGTCAAGCGATGGTCGTGTCCCCCTGAGGTGGACACTCCCGTGCTAGGGCTGTCCAACACCTCAGTCATGCCTTCACCTGACACTACTACACTGCGGGACATCAAGGACCAGCGCATGGATCAGCTGGCCTGCCATGCCTTTACGTGTGTGGGGGCTGTGTTGCGCCCGGTCTGCGCTGCTGCTATTACAGCTATTGCCCTTAAGAAACAGCTCAAGCATCTCCTGGAGGGCGCTACGGCTGGTAACAGGGGGGAGGATTATAGGTCCCTTTTGCTTTGCTCTGATTTTGTTGCCTTTGTCCTTACTGCCATGGATGATGCGGTACGGATGTGTGGTAGGACCTCTGCCCTTTTGGTGGCTATGTGACGCTCTGTTTGGCTGCGTCAGTGGGCGGCTGATGCTGCCGCTAAGAAGGCTCTCACTGGGCTCCCCTTTATGGGGCTGTGGCTCTTTGGTGAGCGTCTGGATGTTTTAGCCAAGGATGGTAGGCTGCCTCAACGTAGGAGGCAGCCTCGGCCTTTTCGGGGGCCCTCTTCTTCCCTTCCCTCCTTTCGTGCTCCCAGAGGATGCCTACCTTCACGTGCCAATCTTTACAGGTTATCATAGATTTCTCAGGTTCGCTCTAAAGGATCAGCATTAGCAGTTTGTGGCCTTACCGTTCGGTATCACCTCGGCCCCTCAGGTGTTCACCAAGGTGCTGGCGGGCGTAATGGCCCTTCTGAGGAATCGGGGCATTCGCATCCTCCCTTACCTGGACGACATTCTGATTGCAGCTCAGTCTCTTCATCAGGCCGAGAAGGATACTCAGGTGGTGACCTCCACTCTCGAGTCCTTCGGCTGGGTGATCAACTATCCCAAGTCTTCACTGTCTCCGTCTTTGGTGAGGACCTTTCTGGGCATGACTCTGGATACCTTTCAGGTCAAGGTATTCCTGCCTCAGCAGAAAGTGGAGGACCTTCAGATGCAGGCACGGGCTCTGCTCTTGTGTCCCCATCCTTCCATCCGGCAAGGGATGCAGTTAGCGGGTCTGATGGTGTCCTGCTTCAAGGCGGTCCCCTTTGCTCAGTTTCACATGAGACCTCTTCAGTTGCATCTCTTGTCAGTTTGGGATCGGGACCCTGTGTCCCTGGATCAGGAGTTTGCTCTGTCCCCCCTGGCCAGACAGTCCCTCTCGTGGTGGCTGGACTCAGGGAACTTTCTAGTGGGCAGGACTTTTCTGCCCCCGTGCTGGGAGATTGTCACCACGGATGCCAGTCTGACGGGCTGGGAGGGCTTTTGGAAGTCTCTGAAGTTCCAGGGTCGGTGGGGCCCCCAGGAGGCCCATGCTCCCATCAATGTCCTGGAACTGAGGGCGATCAGGTTAGTTTTGTCTCAGCTGACCACACGCCTTCGGGGTCGGGCTGTTCAGATCCACTCGGACAACCAGATTGCCTACATAAATCATCAGGGAGGGACTCGGAGCAAGCGAGCCCTCAAGGAAGTGTCCCTGATACGGTCTTGGGCGGAAAAGAATGTCCACTGCATCTTGGCGGTTTACATTCCGGGGGTGGAGAACCAGGAGGCAGACTCCCTGAGCAGGGGGACGTCTCGGCTGGGGGAATGGTCCCTCAGCAGCAAGATTTTTCACTCCTTGTGTCGCCGCTGGGGTCAGCCGGATGTGGACCTGTTTGCGTCCCGCCACAATCACAAGCTTCCCAGGTTTGTCTCCTTGTCACAGGACCCTCTGGCCTTCGCCACAGATGCGCTAGCAATGCCTTGGACGGAGTTTCGGCTTCTCTGTGTTTCCTCCATTCCCTCTGCTAGGCAGGGTGCTGTGCAAGATAGCCCAGGAAGGCGTACCAGCCATTCTGGTGGACCCCTGTTGGCCAAGGAGGGTGTGGTTCGCAGACGTCATGCAGTTGGCAGTATATCAGTATGCCCTGCCCAAGGATCCAGAACTGTGCCATTCCAATTTACAAACGCTGGCTTTAACGGCTTGGCTGCTGAAACCTCCATCCTGATGGATAAGTGTTTGCCGGATTCTGTTGTTGATACCATGATTAGGGCTAGGAAGAAGTCCTCGTCCTTTATCTACTACAGGATCTGGCATGCTTACATTGCCTGGTGTGAGTCCAAGTCTCTTCCTTGTCGGGTGTTTTCTATCCCCAGGATTCTGGAATTTTTGCAACATGGTTTGGATTCGGGCCTTCAACTTAGTACCCTCAAGGGACAGGTGTCAGCTCTGGCAATTTTTTTCCAAAGATCCTTTGCCAATCACCGGTTGGTTAAGACTTTTTTCCAGGGAGTTACTCATGTGCGTCTGCCACGTAAGCCTATGCTACCGGTTTGGGACCTGAATCTGGTGTTGTCTGCTCTGCAGGGTCCTCCCTTTGAGCCTATCCGTGGGGCTGCTTTGCCCATTCTGACTCTTAAAGGAGCAGTATCGCGAAATTTGCATTAAAAAAAATAAATAATTAAATAGCCACACAATAGCTTCTAACATGTGTATAAATAATCTGGCGATAGAAAAAGGAAAAAATATATGGCTTTCTTTTAAATTGTATAATGACAATGGCTCAGTCCATTTGCTGAATAGGGGGATCTGCTGGGTTGTATTTAGTGAGCTGCTTCATTTAGGCCACTGGTCTCCTAGCAACACTTTACCTCAGAGGCTGACACTGTAATCAGTGGTAACGGCTGTGTGTGTGTGAGGTGCTGCTTTTGTTATGAGACCAGGTGATTCAAATGTGTAAAATCTATACAAAATAAACTAAACTGACTGAAACCCTGAGTTGCCGACCCTGAAGTCTATAAGACCCGGCCATTGACCTTGCCCCTTGGGCGTTCTAAATCAGGATGCCCACTGTGTGAAACGACCCCTGGATAACCACAGATCCCCCATTTTTCCGGCGAGCTCACGCAGATAGTCATTTAGACAGGCCGGGCGGCCAGGAAGGTTACTGCTCAGGCTCCCCATCTGCGTGCAAACAGAGCTGATTGGATGAGAGCCCGCGCATGCGCTGTGGGACAGGGAAAGGTAAGTTTTCACAGGCGAACTTGGGGATTTCACATATCAGGGCATCCCAAGTCGGGATGCCCCTAGGGGCACAAAACAAAACTCCAGATAGTTAAAATCCTGGGTTGGGCTCTGCTCAAAACACACAAAGCTGAAAGAAAGATCATATGGAAAAATGTGTTGAGAAAAGAGTGAGAAAATGGTAAACTGAAAGATTCTTCAGCAGAGCCAACATGAAGGGAAAACTGTCAAAATCAGCTAAATGACTTCTAGAGCTTTTCTCTCTGTTTTAGATATATAAGTTCTGGCCAGGCAATGTTGCAATGTTGTTATCTTATGCTGGACGGCTGCCAGCACTGAACAGCTGATACTTAGATACATTGTTTCACCCCTCTCCTCAGCGTGGAACAGGCCAGAGTGTCGCCCGACACTCAGAAGACATAAACATGAGCTATTAGTCTCCAGCTGCTCAACACAGACATCATTTTTTTTTAAATTTGTAATTCTTACTCCAACACTTACCTACATTCAAAGTACCATTTAAATATAAGTCACCAAGAAAAATTTGTGTTACTGCTCCTTTAAGGTTGCCTTTTTGGTGGCCATAACTGGCGGCGCTTTCCATTTTTTTTTTGAGAGGCATCATGATAAGGTGGTGTTTTGGCTGAAACCGGATTTCTTGCCTAAGGTTGTGTCTGCTTTTCATCTCAATCGGGACATTGTTTTGCCTTCTTTGTGTCCTAACCCTGCTAACTCTGAAATGTTATTTGGTTGCTACTGAGTCTTTCAGGAAGTCTGAAGCTCTTTTTGTTCTTCCTACTGGTCCTAGGAAGGGTTTGCCTCCGGCTAAATCCACTATCAGCAGGCGGTGATACAAGCCTATTCTGCCAAAGGGAAGGTTCCTCCTTTCCGGATTACTGTTCATTCCACTCGTACTATTGGTGCTTCTTGGGCTTTTCAGCACCAAGATTCTGTTGAACAAGTTTATAAGGCCGCAACTTGGTCTTCTGTCCATACTTTTTCTAAGTTTTACAAGGTTGATGTTAAGGCCTCAGCTGATGCTGCTTTTGGCTGCAAGGTACTTAAGGTGGTAGTGGACAATTGTCTGTTGTTACTCTTTGGGGATCCCACCCTACTTTATGGACACTGCTTTTGGATGTCCCAGATGTAATGACTTCATGAAGCAGGCCGTGCCATGCAATGGGAAAAAGACAGTTCTGTGAGTACTCACCTGTAGAATTGCTTTTACCATGCATGGCACGGCCTGATTGTTCCAAGTTAGTTGGGGTTTTTTTGTTACCTGTTTTATCTTTATTATCTCCCGGTTTCTTGAAATAACTGCTTGTCAACACTGGATAAGTCTATGGTAATTCCGTTTTTTATATGGTACCAGGAGGAACCAGAACTCTTCTGCAGTACACTGCGCCACCTTGTGGCGGAATGACCCAGATGTAATGACTTAATGAAGCAGGCTGTGCCATGCATGGTAAAAGCAATTCTACAGGTGAGTACTCACAGAATTGTATTTTCAATGAAAACAACCCTTTACATTTGAAATACCCCCAACAAACTATATATTCTCTGGAAGCACCTCAAGCTTTCTCGTCGTACCAGGCTTGTTGATGTGGCCACAGTTTTCTGGAAGTAATCCCTCAGTGTATTCTTTGGTTGCAAAAAGTTGCCAAAAAGTTGCAAAAAGCAAAAGCCACATTTTCGTAAAAAAAAAATATATACAAACAAGAAAAAACAGATTAAATCTGAAAAAGCAACATCCCCCGAAGAGAATACCCAATGCATGGGTCCTGTCAAGGGAAGAGTTGCCAAACACCCCAAAGTAAAGCATGTGCGTAACGATAATTGTACTTGAAAATTTCAGCTCTGCAGACAAAGTGCGCACCTTGCGATTTTTCTACCAAAACAACCCTTTACATTTAGAATATCCCCCCATAAACCATGTATTCTATGAAAGTACACGTTAAGCTTTCTAAGCGTACCCAGCTAATTGTAGTGGGTTCATCTTTCTGTAAGTGATCCCTCGAAGAATTCTTTGGTTGCACAGGGTTTCCCTAAAAAATGTATAAAAAAGCAGAACAAAAGACTCCTTTTCCTAAAATATCAATATGCAAACAAGAAAAAACAAGCTAAAATTTGAAAGCGCAAGGTCCCCGAGCAGAACAATACCCAACATGCCTAGCTAATTTTAACCCTTTTAACTGCCCGCCTACTTGAGATTTTGTCACCCTCTGTTGACAGGTCATTTTTGTGCAATGTTTTGCGCCATTTTTGCAGGCATTTCCAGGAAAATTATATATAAATATTTTACGGCAGAGTTTAGGCTTTAACATGAAATGTCTTGTTTGTAATTTTTTAAAATATTAAGTAAAATAAAAACAAAAACAAAAAATATTTTTTAGAAAATTGTTATTTAAAATTTTTGTAATTATTTAGTAATTTTAAAATTGTTATTTATTTTAAATAAAACATTTATTTTATTAAAGAAAACCATATTGCATGTGCCCCATTTCACCCGATTACAATGGTACCACGTATGTTGGTAGCATTGGTAGCCCCCCATTCTTGCCTAGGAGAACCCCAAAACTAAAAAGAGCACTTTATAACATTTACAAATAAAATACAACTACTTTCCACACTATAAAGGGTAAAATCGAGAAAAAAACTCGCTTGAGGTCCCCCTTTGGGGCACCCCATTTTTGGGGGCATTTTAAGGGTTAATAAAACCCTTTAAAATCCCCCAAAAATGACATGGGGTCCCCCCTACCCGAAATAACCAGCCCAGGACCAGCTATGCAGGGCTTGTAGAAACAGGGCGCAGCTTTGGTGGCCCCCACCCTGCAGCCTACAAGCCGGCATAGCCTATGGCCACGGGCACTTCTGCCCTCCCCTGGGCTTTGGGGGGGCAGGTAATTGGGGGTGCCTGGGGTTAATGACAAGTCACCCGCTAGCCGCAGGTGACTTGCCAGCCCCCGAGCCTTGTGAACTGGTATAGAGGTCTCATGGACCCCTTACCAGCTCTCAATGGGTTAAATGTAAAAAAAAAAAAATAAAAAAAAAAACCACACAGATAAAAAAATTCTATTAGTTTTTTTTTTTAATACTTACCTCCCATCCATCCTGGAGCACTGTGTCCCTTGAAAATCACTGCTCACCTGCTGGAAGCCTTTTATAGCTGCTGGGTGACAGAACATTAAAAGAATTAAAAGAAGACGACATAGGGTCGTCTGGAACCCCATTTGTTTTTTTTGGGGGGGATTATAAGGGTTAATAACCCTTAAAAATCCCCCCAAAAAATGACATGGGGTCCCCCTTACCCAAAGTAACCAGCCCGACACCAGCTATGCAGGGCTTGTACGAACAGGGCGCAGGGGCCAGCTTTGGTGGCCCCCCAACCTGCAGGCTACAAGCCCGCATAGCCTATGGCCATGGGCTCTTTTGCCCCCCCCCCCGGGCTTTGGGGAGGCAGGTAATTGGGGGTGCCGGGGGTTAATGGCAAGTCACCCGCTAGTGGCAGGTGACTTGCCAGCACCCAGCTTGTGAACTGGTATAGGGGTCTCATGAACCCCTTACCAGTTCACAAAGTGTTAAATGTAAAAAATAAACACACGGACACAAAGGGGAAAAAAAATTACATTTATTATTGATTTTTTTTACTCTACTCCCCTCCGATCCTGCGGCCCTCGACGCTGACAGCTGTCAGACAGTTGATGGCAGATGCCGGTAGTGATCGAAGCAGGGCGGGTGAGAGGCGAGAAGACTCCGATCGGAGCCTTCTTGCCTCTCACCCGCTCTGCACCGCAACTACCGGCATCTGTCAGGTGAGAGACTAAGAGGAGCGGAATGACGTCATCCCGCTCCTCCCACAAAAGGCAGGGAATTGTGATGCCCCGCTGTGAGAAACTCCCCCAGATCGCCCAATCTGCTTACCTCCGCCCTGCTCAAATGGTGAGGAGTGGTGTGTGGGCTTCTGTCCAATCAGAGCCACTTGCTGCGATGATGTAATCTGGCAAGCGGCTGTGATTGGGATTAATGGCTGGGGCAGGGGGGCGCGCACGCGACGCCAGGGATGCAGGGTATGCAGGAGCGCCTGCTTCACATTGATAACAATCATAGCCATTTGCCAAATCGTGTCATTTGAGCAAGCGGCTCTGATTGGATGGGAGCCTGCGCATGCGCCATTGGACCAATTCGGGATGCCCCCAGGAAAGCCGTAGGTGCCCCCAGGGCAATGCCGGGAGGGTTTTGTTTCGCTTTCAAGAGGACCAACCACGTATTTGGCTGTGCCTGGAGTCTAAAAGACATCAGGGCTGGCTGTATAAAGTTGACCAAAAGCTGCCCTGTAGTCTATAAAACTCCGGTCCGATGAATTATTTTATCAATACAGACTTGATGACATGAACTGTTGCTGAAAGTGGACCCTCACCCTGAATAAGAGCCTATCTTATATGTTTCCCGCCTGTACATACAGATTGCTCACATTAATCCGGATCTTCGCCCTGAATAAGAGTCTGTCTTATATGTCTCCCCCCTGTACATACAGATTGCTCACATTAATCCGGATCTTCGCCCTGAATAAGAGTCTATCTTATATGTTTCCCCCTGTACAGACAGATTGCCCACATTAATCCGGACCCTGTAGTCTATAAAACTTCGGTGCCACCTGTTCCTCACTTCCATGGGCATCCCAAATTGCTGTTTGACCTTCACCACCCCCCCATCCTGGATCGCCAGTAAAACCTTACTCCCGATCTAATGGCGCATACGCAGGCCACAGCTGCCCTCTGCTATACCTTTAGCCGGGCGCATGTGAATGGCTGGTATGGGCAAGCCACAGGCTGGAGTGTAGCGGCCCTTAGCTGACAAGGGTCCTCATTGGCTAAGAAAAGCCAAATGGAGCTAAGCAACTGATTGGGTGCGGGAAAGCTCCGTTGGATAGACATTTTTTCAATAAACATCAAGGTTAGACCCGCAACTGTCCAGGTTTTTAATTTAGGCCCACTGTGTATTTGAGTTTGACACCCCTGCTCTATATCCTATAGCAGCGATACTCAACTGGTGGACCACGGTCCGATTGCGGACCTCGGTGCCAGATTTCCGGACCCCTGGCCTGACAGCATTGCACTCAATTGTCCATCCAGTCCCTGTCCCCTCAGCTCTGCCCCATCCAATCCCTGTCCCCTCAGCTGTGCCCCATCCAATCCCTGTCCCCTCAGCTCTGCCCCCATCCAATCCCTGTCCCCTCAGCTCTGCCCCCATCCAATCCCTGTCCCCTCAGCTCTGCCCCATCCATCCCTGTCCCCTCAGCTCTGCCCCATCCATCCCTGTCCCCTCAGCTCTGCCCCATCCATCCCTGTCCCCTCAGCTCTGCCCCATCCATCCCTGTCCCCTCATCTCTGCCCCATCCATCCCTGTCTCCTCAGCTCTGCCCCATCCAATCCCTGTCCCCTCAGCTCTGCCCCATCCATCCCTGTCCCCTCAGCTCTGCCCCATCCATCCCTGTCCCCTCAGCTCTGCCCCATCCATCCCTGTCCCCTGAGCTCTGCCCCATCCATTTCTATCCCCTCAGCTCTGCCCCATCCATCCCTGTCCCCTCAGCTCTGCCCCATCCATCCCTGTCCCCTCATCTCTGCCCCATCCATCCCTGTCCTCTCAGCTCTGCCCCATCCATCCCTGTCCCCTCAGCTCTGCCCCATCCATCCCTGTCCCCTCAGCTCTGCCCCATCCATCCCTGTCCCCTCAGCTCTGCCCCATCCATCCCTGTCCCCTCAGTTCTGCCCCATCCATCCCTGTCCCCTCAGCTCTGCCCCATCCATCCCTGTCCCCCCCAGTTCTGCCCCATCCATCCCTGTCCCCTCAGCTCTGCCCCATCCATCCCTGTCCCCTCAGTTCTGCCCCATCCATCCCTGTCCCCTCAGCTCTGCCCCATCCATCCCTGTCCCCCCCAGCTCTTCCCCATCCATCCCTGTCCCCTCAGCTCTGCCCCATCCATCCATGTCCCCTCAGCTCTGCCCCATCCAATCCCTGTCCCCTCAGCTCTGCCCCATCCATCCCTGTCCCCTCAGCTCTGCCCCATCCACCCCTGTCCCCTCATCTCTGCCCCATCCATCCCTGTCTCCTCAGCTCTGCCCCATCCATCCCTGTCCCCTCAGCTCTGCCACATCCATCCCTGTCCCCTCAGCTCTGCCACATCCATCCCTGTCTCCTCAGCTCTGCTCCATCCATCCCTGTCCCCTCAGCTCTGCCCCATCCAATCCCTGTCCCCTCAGCTCTGCCCCATCCATCCCTGTCCCCTCAGCTCTGCCCCATCCACCCCTGTCCCCTCATCTCTGCCCCATCCAATCCCTGTCCCCTCAGCTCTGCCCCATCCATCCCTGTCCCCTCAGCTCTGCCACATCCATCCCTGTCCCCTCAGCTCTGCCACATCCATCCCTGTCTCCTCAGCTCTGCTCCATCCATCCCTGTCCCCTCATCTCTGCCCCATCCATCCCTGTCCCCTCAGTTCTGCCCCATCCATCCCTGTCCCCTCAGCTCTGCCCCATCCATCCCTGTCCCCTCAGTTCTGCCCCATCCATCCCTGTCCCCTCAGCTCTGCCCCATCCATCCCTGTCCCCTCAGCTCTGCCCCATCCATCCCTGTCCCCTCAGCTCTGCCCCATCCATCCCTGTCCCCTCAGCTCTGCCCCATCCATCCCTGTCCCCTCAGCTCTTCCCCATCCATCCCTGTCCCCTCAGCTCTGCCCCATCCATCCCTGTCCCCTCAGCTCTTCCCCATCCATCCCTGTCCCCTCAGCTCTGCAGCATCCATCCCTGTCCCCTCAGCTCTGCCCCATCCATCCCTGTCCCCTCATCTCTGCCCCATCCATCCCTGTCCCCTCAGCTCTGCAGCATCCATCCCTGTCCCCTCAGTTCTGCCCCATCCATCCCTGTCCCCTCAGCTCTGCCCCATCCATCCCTGTCCCCTCAGTTCTGCCCCATCCATCACTGTCCCCTCAGCTCTGCCCCATCCATCCCTGTCCCCTCAGTTCTGCCCCATCCATCCCTGTCCCCTCAGCTCTGCCCCATCCATCCCTGTCCCCTCAGCTCTGCCCCATCCATCCCTGTCTCCTCAGCTCTGCCCCATCCATCCCTGTCCCCTCAGCTCTTCCCCATCCATCCCTGTCCCCTCAGCTCTGCCCCATCCATCCCTGTCCCCTCAGCTCTTCCCCATCCATCCCTGTCCCCTCAGCTCTGCAGCATCCATCCCTGTCCCCTCAGCTCTGCCCCATCCATCCCTGTCCCCTCATCTCTGCCCCATCCATCCCTGTCCCCTCAGCTCTGCCCCATCCATCCCTGTCCCCTGAGCTCTGCCCCATCCATTTCTATCCCCTCAGCTCTGCCCCATCCATCCCTGTCCCCTCAGTTCTGCCCCATCCATCCCTGTCCCCTGAGCTCTGCCCCATCCATTTCTATCCCCTCAGCTCTGCCCCATCCATCCCTGTCCCCTCAGTTCTGCCCCATCCATCCCTGTCCCCTCAGCTCTGCCCCATCCATCCCTGTCCCCCCCAGCTCTGCCCCATCCATCCCTGTCCCCTCAGTTCTGCCCCATCCATCCCTGTCCCCTCAGCTCTGCCCCATCCATCCCTGTCCCCCCCAGCTCTGCCCCATCCATCCCTGTCCCCTCAGTTCTGCCCCATCCATCCCTGTCCCCTCAGCTCTGCCCCATCCATCCCTGTCCCCCCCAGCTCTGCCCCATCCATCCCTGTCCCCTCATCTCTGCCCCATCCATCCCTGTCCCCTCAGTTCTGCCCCATCCATCCCTGTCCCCTCAGCTCTGCCCCATCCATCCCTGTCCCCTCAGTTCTGCCCCATCCATCCCTGTCCCCTCAGCTCTGCCCCATCCATCCCTGTCCCCTCAGTTCTGCCCCATCCATCCCTGTCCCCTCAGCTCTGCCCCATCCATCCCTGTCCCCTCATCTCTGCCCCATCCATCCCTGTCCCGTCATCTCTGCCCCATCCATCCCTGTCCCCTCAGTTCTGCCCCATCCATCCCTGTCCCCTCAGCTCTGCCCCATCCATCCCTGTCCCCTCAGCTCTGCCCCATCCATCCCTGTCCCCTCAGCTCTGCCCCATCCATCCCTGTCCCCTCAGCTCTGCAGCATCCATCCCTGTCCCCTCAGCTCTGCCCCATCCATCCCTGTCCCCTCAGCTCTTCCCCATCCATCCCTGTCCCCTCAGCTCTGCAGCATCCATCCCTGTCCCCTCAGCTCTGCCCCATCCATCCCTGTCCCCTCATCTCTGCCCCATCCATCCCTGTCCCCTCAGCTCTGCAGCATCCATCCCTGTCCCCTCAGCTCTGTCCCATCCATCCCTGTCCCCTCAGCTCTTCCCCATCCATCCCTGTCCCCTCAGCTCTGCCGCATCCATCCCTGTCCCCTCAGCTCTGCCCCATCCATCCCTGTCCCCTCAGCTCTGCCCCATCCATCCCTGTCCCCTCAGTTCTGCCCCATCCATCCCTGTCCCCTCAGTTCTGCCCCATCCATCCCTGTCCCCTGAGCTCTGCCCCATCCATTTCTATCCCCTCAGCTCTGCCCCATCCATCCCTGTCCCCTCAGTTCTGCCCCATCCATCCCTGTCCCCTCAGCTCTGCCCCATCCATCCCTGTCCCCCCCAGCTCTGCCCCATCCATCCCTGTCCCCTCAGTTCTGCCCCATCCATCCCTGTCCCCTCAGCTCTGCCCCATCCATCCCTGTCCCCCCCAGCTCTGCCCCATCCATCCCTGTCCCCTCAGTTCTGCCCCATCCATCCCTGTCCCCTCAGCTCTGCCCCATCCATCCCTGTCCCCCCCAGCTCTGCCCCATCCATCCCTGTCCCCTCATCTCTGCCCCATCCATCCCTGTCCCCTCAGTTCTGCCCCATCCATCCCTGTCCCCTCAGCTCTGCCCCATCCATCCCTGTCCCCTCAGTTCTGCCCCATCCATCCCTGTCCCCTCAGCTCTGCCCCATCCATCCCTGTCCCCTCAGTTCTGCCCCATCCATCCCTGTCCCCTCAGCTCTGCCCCATCCATCCCTGTCCCCTCATCTCTGCCCCATCCATCCCTGTCCCCTCAGCTCTGCCCCATCCATCCCTGTCCCCTCAGCTCTGCCCCATCCATCCCTGTCCCCTCAGCTCTTCCCCATCCATCCCTGTCCCCTCAGCTCTGCCCCATCCATCCCTGTCCCCTCAGCTCTTCCCCATCCATCCCTGTCCCCTCAGCTCTGCCCCATCCATCCCTGTCCCCTCAGCTCTGCAGCATCCATCCCTGTCCCCTCAGCTCTGCCCCATCCATCCCTGTCCCCTCAGCTCTTCCCCATCCATCCCTGTCCCCTCAGCTCTGCCGCATCCATCCCTGTCCCCTCAGCTCTGCCCCATCCATCCCTGTCCCCTCAGCTCTGCCCCATCCATCCCTGTCCCCTCAGTTCTGCCCCATCCATCCCTGTCCCCTGAGCTCTGCCCCATCCATTTCTATCCCCTCAGCTCTGCCCCATCCATCCCTGTCCCCTCAGTTCTGCCCCATCCATCCCTGTCCCCTCAGCTCTGCCCCATCCATCCCTGTCCCCCCCAGCTCTGCCCCATCCATCCCTGTCCCCTCAGTTCTGCCCCATCCATCCCTGTCCCCTCAGCTCTGCCCCATCCATCCCTGTCCCCCCCAGCTCTGCCCCATACATCCCTGTCCCCTCAGTTCTGCCCCATCCATCCCTGTCCCCTCAGCTCTGCCCCATCCATCCCTGTCCCCCCCAGCTCTGCCCCATCCATCCCTGTCCCCTCAGTTCTGCCCCATCCATCCCTGTCCCCTCAGCTCTGCCCCATCCATCCCTGTCCCCCCCAGCTCTGCCCCATCCATCCCTGTCCCCTCATCTCTGCCCCATCCATCCCTGTCCCCTCAGTTCTGCCCCATCCATCCCTGTCCCCTCAGCTCTGCCCCATCCATCCCTGTCCCCTCAGTTCTGCCCCATCCATCCCTGTCCCCTCAGCTCTGCCCCATCCATCCCTGTCCCCTCAGTTCTGCCCCATCCATCCCTGTCCCCTCAGCTCTGCCCCATCCATCCCTGTCCCCTCATCTCTGCCCCATCCATCCCTGTCCCCTCAGCTCTGCCCCATCCATCCCTGTCCCCTCAGCTCTGCCCCATCCATCCCTGTCCCCTCAGCTCTTCCCCATCCATC
The DNA here is from genome assembly GCA_027917425.1 of Gastrophryne carolinensis. Lineage (NCBI taxonomy): Eukaryota > Metazoa > Chordata > Amphibia > Anura > Microhylidae > Gastrophryne > Gastrophryne carolinensis. The sequence continues at coordinate 18,100,401 of CM051244.1, forward strand.
CCTGTCCCCTCAGCTCTGCCCCATCCATCCCTGTCCCCTCAGCTCTTCCCCATCCATCCCTGTCCCCTCAGTTCTGCCCCATCCATCCCTGTCCCCTCATCTCTGTCCCATCCATCCCTGTCCCCTCAGCTCTGCCCCATCCATCCCTGTCCCCCCCAGCTCTGCCCCATCCATCCCTGTCCCCTCAGTTCTGCCCCATCCATCCCTGTCCCCTCAGCTCTGCCCCATCCATCCCTGTCCCCTCAGCTCTGCCCCATCCATCCCTGTCCCCCCCAGCTCTGCCCCATCCATCCCTGTCCCCTCAGTTCTGCCCCATCCATCCCTGTCCCCTCAGCTCTGCCCCATCCATCCCTGTCCCCTCAGCTCTGCCAATTCAGTCCAGTCTCTCTGCCCCGTCCATTTCTGTCCTCCCAGTTTTGCCGTTCCAGTCGCTGGCCTCCCAGCTTTGCCCATTCATTCCTGCCCTTCTAGTTCTGCCCATCCATCCCTTCCCCCAGCTCTCTCCATCCCTCCCTGCCCTTCCTGTCTATCCATCCCTCTTCCTTACATCTCCTCTCCCATTCATCTCTTCACCCCGAGCCCTATCTCTCCATCCTTGTTACCAGACCTTATTGTCGGTAACATTTGGGCCCTAGTCCCCCCTGTACACGGCCGCACAGAATGCAAGGGTAGGGGGTTTCAGCATGATTTAATGAAAAGTCTAAGCCCTTAAAAACTATTCCCCAGCATCTAAAATTAAGATATTTTACGTTTTTAGTCTCTTACTTATTATTCTTTCCCCCACTGGGCTGCAACTCTGTTCAGGACTCTAGAATACGGGCGCCACCATCTTGCCTCAGAAGCATTACATACAGAGGAGAGCGGGATAAAGTTCAGGGGGCGGGTTATAGCTGTGCTTTGCACAGACAGAGCAGAGCTGGGGTCAGGGAAAGGACAGCAATCCCAGAATGCAGAGCGGCACAGTCAGAAGACACTTCCTGTTTGCAGGCAGCCTGATGCTCCATGAGCCGCCATCCTGGCTGTTTAATGACTCATAACATGCAGCAGATGCAGGTAGGATGATTTTTAATGTGAGCAATCTGTATGTACAAGGGGGGAAACATATAAGCTAAGCTCTTATTCAGGGTGAAGGTCCGGATTAATGTGGGCAATCTGTATGTACAGGGTGTGGGAAACATATAAGATAGGCTCTTATTCAGTGTGAAGGTCCGGATTAATGTGGGCAATCTGTATGTACAGGGTGTGGGAAACATATAAGATAGGCTCTTATTCAGGGTGAAGGTCTGGATTAAAGCAGTGTGCCCCAGGTCAGAGCTGTTGCTTCTGTGGTGCCAAAACAAAGCTCCTGTTCTTTCCCAGTGCCCAATGGGATTTTTGGGGTGGGGCAAGCAGCCTTTTTTTTAGCTTCACCTGGGTAATCTATAGCCCCTCCCCCAGTGTGATGATTTCTCTGCCCCCCCCCCCCCGTCCCCACGACAGCCCCCCTCCCGTGCCTTCACCTCTCGCCGAATGCCTTTTAAATGGACCTTTACAAGAAGTGGTTGAGTAACCCTGCCCTATAGTATAATAAGGGCCTTTTTCATGAAGGGATAGCGCCAGGTAGTGCCTGTACAGCGTCGGGTAGCGTCAGGTGAACGCCGGAGACGGCAGCAATTACACATTTATGAAGCCGAATCTTGTGAGCGACTAGAACAACGCCATGTAGCGTCCGATTCATCATTATCCCAGCATCAGCGTACAGCGCCGGCGTTCATCCTTGCAGAGCGCCACATAGTACCTGTCGCTACCTGGCGCTCTCCCATACATTTCTATGGACAATCCTTAAATCCCTTTCCTGATCCCTAATTTTTTATTTTTTATTAAAATCTCAAATCTTTCTGACATGTATCCTGAGCTAGAAAATGACATTTTTGAAAACTTTTTGGTTAATAATATTTTTATGCAGAATTGTCCTCACATGTCTGGTATTAAAGTGTAATTGTCACAATGTAATAATAATGTAATTCCATATGTTTTCGCTTTGTTACTAGTGGATACATGTTCAAAAACAGACTTTAATCACACAGCCTCTGGCGCTATGGGCTTCAATTACATTGTTTTGAGCGCCGGCGATGTTTGTGGCAGTTTTTTTGATGAATGTGGTGTGAGTCAGTCGCACTGAGCTGGCGTTACGGTTCGCTCCCATACGGAGTAGCATAGCGACTCGCATATCATGGAAAGTGGGTGGAAGCATTGTGGTCACAGAAAGTGATTTCCAACAAAGAAACTACCTGTAGGTTGCGCTCTTGGTTTAGTGTAATTGTATCAGAGGAAAAAGGTCCAAGTAAATATATGCAACTTGGATATTATTTTTTTTCTCTCTGGTTAATTGTTATATGCTTGATAATTGTAAACTGTAACCGTTTTAATTTCCAGCTATTCATTTAAATGGTACTAAGCTGGAAAGTTCATACGTACTTAAATCGCTTTATGAAAATTCTTAATAAGTATAATATCAGAAATAGCAACCACGTAATTCGAAATCCAATATCAGTAATGAAAAAGAAAGGCACTTACCGCCGCGGCCCGGGGGTTCTAAACCTACCCAGGGCCCTTGAGGATATTTTCTTAATAATCGTGTCAATGAATCATTGCACTGTAGCTGTCAGCTTTCGGAGCTGGTCCAGGCTGTATTATTCCATAAAAGACACCATGGTCCTCAGTTTGTTAAGATAAAACAAAGGATTTTAATTATTATTGCTAAAAGCCAAAAATAAATAAATAAAGTTGGTACTTGGGGGGAGGGATGTTTGGAGTCCTTCTAGGACTCGCATATCATATTCAACAAAGCCGGACAGCGGCTGAGGCGCTCTGAAACAATGATCCATGGCCGAGCACAGCGACTACTAGTGGTCGCTCTGAAATCCGCTCTACAGACGCTCATCTGTCGCTACCTGGCGTCAGTAATAAATCAGCCTGCTCGTGTAGAATTCTGGTAAGGTTATATCTATTGGTCAGTTGAGGTTTCGGCCTTGGATTGCGGGTAGAGTTGTCACAACTCACTGAGTGGCCCAATTTTTTACTAGACGTGCTACTGGAATGTGTGGATTTTGGGTCTGTCGGGGACCGGTTAGATTCCACCTCGCCTATTACCGACATTGAACCAGAAAGCCTCCAATCTTGGAGATTATAAAGCATCATCGTGGCTTTGGCGAGCCGTGTAACCCAGCTGCTGAATGGAGGCCATCCTCCTGTAACTAGGTTATGTTTGCCAGTCCCGAGAGATTGTGTTACTCACCCGCTGCTTGTGCGCGGGAGGTTTGCGTCTCGTCGGCCTGGCCCATCTAATCCCGCTTCCTCTAAAGCCATTGTAGAACAAAATCCATTGCTTAACGAGACGTGAAGCCTAGACATCGGGCTGCGGCCTGTTTGGGACTAACCGGATTCATGCCACCGACTCGGGGAATTTACTTGATTACCAGAAACAGTTATGTGGGGGAAATCAATTGGAATTTACGTAAAAAGCCATCTGCCCTATTCTAGATTAATTATTTTATCTATAGAGACTTGATGACCTGACCTGTTGCGTAACTGCCCTGATCATAACCCAACTAGACTACTGCAACATTCGCCTCTCTGGTTGTGATCAACCAGCTTACAGAGTGGTGCTCCTGGTGCGGTAGGCGGTGGAGAGACTTCACACATGTTGTTTTCATGATACGTTGGCTTTTTTTTTTTGGTGATGTTTTTTGTGATAGATTTGTGATTTGGAATGGTATTGTGATATACATCAGTGGTTCCCCTTTGGGGTGCTAATATATACAGGTGATTATATTTTCATATTATTCTTTAATTGGTGAATAGAGTAGATTGATATGTTTTTGAGTTATGGTTGGGAATATTAATTCTTAATTGTTTGACTAGGAGCACTTGCACTTTATAAATATATAGATTTTTTTAGTGATCCGGATCATAGGCAGGATTTGCACATGCTCAGTACTTTATAAATATATAGATTTTATAGTGATCCGGATCATAGGCAGGATTTGCACATGTTTAGTACTTTATAAATATATAGATTTTATAGTGATCCGGATCATAGGCAGGATTTGCATATGTTTAGCACTTTATAAATATATAGATTTTATAGTGATCCGGATCATAGGCAGGATTTGCACATGTTTAGCACTTTATAAATATATAGATTTTATAGTGATCCGGGTCATAGGCAGGATTTGCACATGTTTAGTACTTTATAAATATATAGATTTTATAGTGATCCAGATCATAGGCAGGATTTGCACATGCTCAGTACTTTATAAATATATAGATTTTATAGTGATCCGGATCATAGGCAGGATTTGCACATGTTTAGTACTTTATAAATATATAGATTTTATAGTGATCTGGATCATAGGCAGGATTTGCACATGTTTAGTACTTTATAAATATATAGATTTTATAGTGATCCGGATCATAGGCAGGATTTGCACATGTTTAGTACTTTATAAATATATAGATTTTATAGTGATCCGGATCATAGGCAGGATTTGCACATGTTTAGTACTTTATAAATATATAGATTTTATAGTGATCCGGATCATAGGCAGGATTTGCACATGTTTAGCACTTTATAAATATATAGATTTTATAGTGATCCGGATCATAGGCAGGATTTGCACATGTTTAGCACTTTATAAATATATAGATTTTATAGTGATCCGGGTCATAGGCAGGATTTGCACATGTTTAGTACTTTATAAATATATAGATTGTATAGTGATCTGGATCATAGGCAGGATTTGCACATGTTTAGTACTTTATAAATATATAGATTTTATAGGGATCCGGATCATAGGCAGGATTTGCACATGTTTAGTGCTTTATAAATATATAGATTTTATAGTGATCCGGATCATAGGCAGGATTTGCACATGTTTAGCACTTTATAAATATATAGATTTTATAGGGATCCGGATCATAGGCAGGATTTGCACATGTTTAGCGCTTTATAAATATATAGATTTTATAGTGATCCGGATCATAGGCAGGATTTGCACATGTTTAGCACTTTATAAATATATAGATTTTATAGTGATCTGGATCATAGGCAGGATTTGCACATGTTTAGTA